>CANXYC011105325.1:0-15965 GCA_948193065.1 Aleurites moluccanus | reverse complement strand
TATATATATATATATATATATATATATATATATATATATATATATAAAACGAACACAATAGACATAATGTAGCAGGGACATAATTACCGAGAGCATATATATATAATAAATATTGAGCAATCATCTCATAAGAAGCAAAATATTTATGATATTCATACTTACCTCTCAACAAATTTATCCTTGTATTTCCCTTAATAGCTTGATCATTCAAAAATCTCCTCAAATTTCTTGAGTTCTCTTCTCCTATGAAAGTTTCCCCAAATTCTCAAAATTAGGGTTTTCCTTAATCAGTAATACATAATATAATTCCTTGTAATTTAACCCTCTTATAGTCTCTATTATTGTTTCCTAACATCAATTTAATTTATCTCTTAAAGAAAATTTGAAATTCAAAACGTACTTACTATTCACGTCACTATTCATCAATTTCATAAATTTGGATATCTTCCATATTTATCAAAATTAATAGTCTTAAATTACTTATAATAGACTCTATATACTTATAAATAACTATTCTAATTACCATAAATTCTTAATCTAAAGAGAAAATGAAGTTTGGAGAAAATTACCTTATTTTTTCCAAAACTGAGTTTTTGAAGAATCTGACTTGAAAATAAGAATCACAGCCTTAGAATGCTCTAATTTAATGATCTAATGCATTAATTCTGAGTATTAATGCATTAGAAATCAAATGGGACAGATTTGAGAAAGATAGGAGAAGAAATTAAGAAGAACGAAGAAAAACAAAGAAAAGAGAGAAGAGAAAATCGTGAAACAGCTACTGCTTCCCCTTTCTTAAAATAGGCTACTGCCTTCAAATTCCTACTTTGCCAGCTCGCCTCACCAATCCGCTCGGGTAAATGCCACTTCGCATAAGCCAGCTCGCAAATGCCACTCCGCATTGTCTGCTCACAACGCCACTTCGCATTGCCGACTCGCAAATGCCACTTCGCATATGCCACTTCGCGAATGCCACTTCGCCAATTCTCTGCTTCGCTAATTGCCACCTCAGCAATTTCTCTTCGCCAAACTCGCCTTGCCTATTTTCTGTTCGCATATGCCACCTTGGCAATGCCTCTTTGCCAAACTCGCCTCGCCTATTTTCTCTTCGCATATGCCACCTCGGCAATTCCTCTTCGCCAAACTCGCCTCGCCTATTTCCTCTTCACATATGCCATCTCGGTAATTCTACTTTGCCAAATCCTCTTCGCTGAATTCTATTTTGCCAAATGTTATATCACATTCGCTTCACAAAATGCCACCTCGCATATCCCAGCTCGCAAAATGTCACTTCGCATTGCCGGCTCGCACCACTAATATCTGCCGAGCTGGAAAACCTTCTTCGTCAACTCATTATAAACTAGCTCGCAAATGAGTTACAAACATCCAAACTCCTTGATTCTTTTTTTCACTTAAAATAGACACTCATAGGTCCAACATATCCAAAATTTAAATCAAAAGGAGGTCTACACAAACTATGGTGAATTTCTAAATTTCATCCTGACTTTTACTGCCCAAAATCATCTGAACAGGTCTGATTAATTCTACTCTCAACTGAGCTATACTTATCCGATTCCCCTGAAATTTTATAGCCAACAACATAACATATAAAGGAACATTTCTCATGTTTATACTTTTGGCTCATTCAGCCTCAATCATTTCCAGAAAAAATTAAACATTCTCAGATTCCTGCAGAAAATAATGAACCAGACAGGTCTTGGTCAAGAAAGCATATCTCCTCACACACACAAAATTTCATAAAAAAATTTTACAGACTTAAAAATGAGATATAAATTTACAATTTTTATATTTTACACTTTTCCAAATTATTCCTTTAAAGTCATGAAACCAGCCTCACAAATTCCTCTTTGCATACAGAATTTTGAATTTTTCAAAACATTTCTATATCCTCAATCAATTTAACAAATATATAATTAAATAAATAAAAAAAAAAATTGACAGGTATTACAGATATTAATATTGCATTTGTTGGATAATGAACTACGGCTACAAGAAATATGTTGTTCTGAGACAATTTTTTGAATCCTCACAAAAATTCTTGTAACTAATAATGCTTTATTTGTGACAAGAATTTTAAATTGTCATCAAATTTAAATCATTAGTTATATTAGTAACAATAAAAATAAACTTGTAACAAAAATTTAAATATTTTGAATCAATTTAAAATAAATTATCACGAATTGTAATTCTTGAATTTGAATGTTACATCTATTGTGACAATTATTTTATTATTGTAACTAAAATTTATTGTGACAAAAATAATTGTCACGCAAAAGTATTTAAAATAAATGACAAGTTTAAAGTTGTCACTCTCAAAGTGATAAACATAAATAAATAAAATTATGACAAAATAAGTTATCATTAAATTTTACTAAAAATATATAAATAATTACTAACTTTTATTTTTATTTTTGTGAAAAAATATAGAAAATAAATAACAATTATAGATGATATTTTCAAGGTTTTCTTGGTTGTGGTTTCTATAAAATATGTAATGTTGTCACAAACATTTGTGATTACTTTGTGTTTGATTAAATATAAACATGTGGTGTAGTGTTACCTTCAAACTTGGTTCACTTTTTTATTTGAAGAAGTGAATTAGCATATCCACATTCTGCACACTAATGGTGTCTTCATGCAGCAGGTTCTTTCTATATTAATTTTAATAATAGTCTAATCTATTTAATTATGTTGTAATGTTGATTTGTGTACTCTAAAATATATGACAGGATGCTGAAGAATGTTGGATACAACTTTTATACACTCTTTCACAATCGCTAAGATTACCCGGTCCCAGGTAGTTTTGGTTTTTATTTTATGACATGGATATGAAATAGTGATCATGGATATTTTGTAATTGAATTTTGCTTGATACAATAATAAAATTGATCCTCTTAATATTTGCTTTCCCCAATTCTAACTTGTATTCTAGCTAAATTAGGTTGAGGGTATTTTTATTTAAGATGACGTATTGTGAACTTTGGATTTGGATCTTGCTGTGTAGTCATCTAGCTATCGTTCTAGTCATTTATGTTCAACTCAATAAATTTCTCCTCTTTAACTTCCCTGCAGTGAAAATCCTGATACAGTGAAGGCACTTTTTGGGACAAGCTAAATTAATGTTGACCAAGGAAAAAGAATCCTTAAGGTAAGTGTAAAATTTAGGAATTTAATTAATGTTTGTTTTTTCCCCTCAACCTCTACAGTATTTTAGTTTTATGCTATGTTTAATTGGATTTATCTGTCTTGGAGTTGTGTTCAATTTTATAGCAGGATCTTTTCAATCATGGATTAGCCTTGCATGGTGACACCTACTAGTTAAGACTTGTGTTAGCTCACTAATTTCTGGACTCGTAAATATGAATATTAAGTATAAATTTAGAAGTATTTACTTGGAATTAGTTGTTCAAAAAGATTAAAAAAAAAAAAAAAGAGAGAAAGAGTTCAGACTGCTACAAGGGTACTCCTAATGTTGGATTGTGATGATCAATGGGATAATAATTATAGGCTTGGACAATTATATTATTATTGGATTTGAGACTTGTAAATTTGGAGATTCTCTTTTAATTAGGTAGGATTTCTGTTTGATTTTTGTTACAAGTTTTAGTCTCATTAATTGTATATATTATTATGGAAAGAGAGAATACTTCAAAAAAAAAAAAAAAAAATTATCATCTATTAATGCAGAGAAATTTGAATATTTATCTTGTGGATACCAATTTGGACACATTCAAATGGTGTTAAGGCAATAATAAATGTCAATGTATCCAACTGTCAGTCTTAGGTATGAAAATTCTAATATAGCTATCTTTAAAATTTCATTGTTGTTTCAACGTTTTGAAATTTATCACAAGTTTTGGTTTCAAAGTCTTGAATTTTTCTACATTTTACTTTTCTAAATAGTTATGAGTTCAAATTTGTTGATTATACATAGTCCAACTTTCCTTCTGTTATAACTCTTATAATTTTTCTAATAAAGTGTATCATTATTTTTTCAGGTATTTAATTATATAAAATTATTGGTTTACAAGCAACAAGAATTGATACATACTTTTTATGACTTTATTTTTAAATTGATCTTTTCAATAATGTAAAGATTCATGAACCTTTTAAGGTGTTGTGTGTACTTTATAAATAGTTAGTGAACATACCAATATTTCTATAATAATAGAAATATCTTTTTATTATTATTATTATTACTATTATTATGTCAATCAATTAGGTACAGGGTATCAGTCCTCTGCTTTTTTTATTAATTTATTTTTTATTTATAAAATTAAAAATGATATATATATATATATGAAATTATTTAAATTTATTTCAATTATATTTGATTTTAAACTTTAATAATGTCACAACTTTAGTTGTCACCAACGAAATATAAATCATAAAATTTTAATTTTTATGATAATAGATAGGTATTGTCACTAAATATACTTTTTGTGATAACAATGAAGTTGTTATATTATTTAACCATAATTGGTTATTTGTTTAACATTAGTTACTCATATATTTGTGACAATAATATTGTATACATGACAATTCACATATTTTCAGTTATAATAAAAATTGTCACGAAAAATATTTTATGTGGCAACAATATTATTTTCATAAATAAAAAATTATTTATGACAATATTTATGATCATATATTATAGTGATTTTCAGTGACAGAATTATATGTAACAACATCATGACAACTTTTCTTGTCACAAATTTTATTTTTTAACAACTTTTAAGTTTCAATGAGAATATTTATATCACTAATTTAGTGATTTCTTGTAGTCAACAAGGGGGGCATGGCCCTTTAGATCCAACAATATCTATTGAACCATTGTTAGGTCAGGGGAGCCATGATCTTTTTTATCCAGATGTAGCTTCGCTCCTGTCTTGAAGGTCAGATTTATTAGAGTTTAATTGGTTAACTGACCTTAACTAAGATTAAATATTAAGAGAATGAATCCAAAACTGGAGTAGTTAGGATGACTCTAACTACCCAGGTTTTGCCCTTTTTATAGGCATATATATTGAACTATTCATTGGCTACTTTTTATGGGCGTATATATATTAAACTATTCATTGACTAAATTTGTCTATTATGCCACTTGCTATGAGTAATAATTAAATAAAAATTCTTTATTTTTTTTTTTTAGCATTGAAAATGAAAAATTGATTTATAGATCTTTTGCTCAGAGATATGCACTTATCATTAGACAAAAATTTTTATCTATGTAAAAGAGATCATTTTTAATTTGAAAAAATAAATTAAATTAAATTAAATTAAAATAATAATAAATAAATACAACAAACATAGAACCAAAAGATTTATATATATAATACCCTAAACAATGG
Source organism: Aleurites moluccanus (assembly GCA_948193065.1). Taxonomy (NCBI): domain Eukaryota; kingdom Viridiplantae; phylum Streptophyta; class Magnoliopsida; order Malpighiales; family Euphorbiaceae; genus Aleurites; species Aleurites moluccanus. Next base: position 10,593 of record CANXYC011105325.1, on the reverse strand, counting down.
CAGTTAGGATGAATCTAATCACCTAGGACTGACTGAATAAAACCAACTTATTTATTATTAATCTAGGGCTTGTAAAGTAAAGCAACTTGATTAGTTAATTTCACGTGGTTTATTAAACTCAGTATTGAATTTTCATTTTCAGATCATAAATTAAATTTTCAAGCACTCTTCTGTTGAAAAAATTATATATATATTGCTTCCTTCTTTCCTTAATAAGACAATAAGCAACTTGTTTTTAGTGACGTCTGTTGATTCATTTAAAAAGAAAAAAGGGTTAAATCAAACTAAAAAATAACAATAATAATAATTTGACTTTTAATGATATATACAATAATTATAATTGATATTATGAAATGAATTTTTTGTTGAAAACTTATTAATGATGGTTTTTATAAGTTAATGTCAGTCGCTTCATCAATTTCATAAGAGTTGCTGATGCTGGATTCCTAGGCAGGCCAATAGAGTAGCTCATGTTCACTACAAGAAAAAGAGTCTATGTCCACGCTTTATTAAAGCGTGAACATAAGTTAATTTGTGTATAAAATTGACCACACTTAATTAAAGCGTGGGGAAATTTTTTAATTTACCACTCTTCAAAGCATGGTGGATATTGAATTCTAAAACTTTAGGCTTTATTTGTTTTCTAACACGCGTGGTTTCTTTTTATTCATTGCCGCGCCCAAACTTTATTCTCCCTCCATTTGTTCTTCTTGAGTTTTTTTATTTTTTTTAATTAAATCCATCTCCATCTCTTTAACGCATGGTTTTCATCTCTTTCTCTCTTTTTGAGTATCTGCTCCACCTTTGTCTCTTCGATTCTCTCTTCGATTTCTCACTATCATTCTTCAAGCCTCTATACAGAGATTGAAGATCACCATTAAAGATTGTTGTTAAAGCACTCCATTGAAGACCTCCGTTGAACACGTTAATTAATCACTCAAATTCTCTTTCCTCTATGTTTAAATTTTAGATTTTGCAAATTGTTAATTTCTAATTTAGGTTTTTTTGCATAGGGAAGCGATTTCTATCCCAATTAAAATTTGAGAGCTATTATTGAATTAGGGTTTCTATCCCAAATAAGGTCTTAGCATACTGGCATGTGTGATTTATATTTGGTTTGTATTAGCTGGTTTCTGTTGGATACTTGACCTTCTTCTCAAAAACTCCACTTTTTCTATGGGTGTATGTCATGGATTTATGTTAGATAAACAGTGCTCAAATAAAAGAATTTTATATAAAATTAAAAAATAATAACTATTTTCCCTTGAAAAAAAAATAAACTTTGGTTTTCGTAAATAAAAAAAATAGAAAAAGCATAAAATAAAAAGAGAATGAGACTCTGTTAAAGTGCTAAGTGAAAAAAATTTTAAGACTTAGATTCAATTAATAATAGAATTGTTAGCGATGAGTATTTGATTCAATTGTATTAGAGTGGTTTTCAAGGATAAAAGGTTTTATATTAGAATCCTAATTAGACCCAATTATTTACCAGATAAAAATAATTGAATTTAATTTTTATCTTATTGTTAGATATTTTATTTATTTATAAATTTTATAGTTTAAACAAAAATAATCTACTTTTAACTAGATTAAAAATATATATACTTGATGCTGCGAATGAAAACATATCATAGATTTGAAAAAAAAAAAAAAAGGTTAAAGTGAAGGAAAATGGTTGCATGTACACTTCTAAAAAAAATGCAGAGAGGACTGAGTAGTCAACCAAAGAATTATCCATCAGTCTGAAGCTCCATTAGAAAAACAAATAAAAGAATAATAATCTAATTGAAGAAAACTATGAAAAATACAACTCGATAAAATATTAATATTAACTATTAATAATTTATATGGCTATTTTAGATTTCAGATGCTTGTAGCAGACTCAAAAGTACTGAAGAGCAACGTGATCAGTCTCCATCTGAATTTTTTGATACCATGTGATTGTGTTATATATTTAGCTAAATTAGGTAGAATGGTGTTTTAACATGTCACAAAACAGTTATTTCATTCATAATTTATAGTCCAATATATACACTAGTTGTTCCCTACAAATAAGGAAACTGACTAATAAAAATCTCATGATTTATGAAATTTTTAAATATTCACAAAATCAAAGTTGAATGTTATTGATTTGGTTACAACTATTTTCCTAATTCTATGATTTTTCCACTCCCTTAGACCAAGTTGGTGAATAAGCATCCTCCATTCCCAGCTTGGATATACAATTCTAAAATGGCGTGCAGCTTAGTCCTTTAGTAAGTAAATAAGCAACTTGACCATGTGATGATATGTATAGTGTACAAATCTGCCCACTGTCTAGTTTTTCTTTAATGAAGTGTTTGTCAATCTCAATATGCTTAGTCTGATCATGTTGTATGGTGTTGTGTGCTATGCTGATTGTTGATTTGTTGTCACAGTAGAGTCTCATTGGCCCATCCCATTTAATCTTTTAGTTTTCTACGATGATTTTCAACCAAAGTAGTTCACATATTCCTTAAGCCATTGCTCGGAACTCAGCTTCTGCACTAGACCGTACCACAATATTTTATTTCTTGCTCCTCCATCTCACAAGATTATCACCGAGAAAGGTGCAATATCCTAAGGTTGACCTTCTATGTCACATCTCTTACTCTACTATCCTGATAGGTATTGTGACAATAAATAATATTTCCTGTAGTTGTATGATTACTAAAAAACTGATAATAATACCTGAAATATCTAAAACGATTGTAACATATTTATAGTTGTATGATACTATTACACAAAGTGATAAATATATAATTATACAAACTATAGTTATCCAAAATAATATATACAACCTAACTAGCTAACCAAAAATAAAAAGAGAGATTGTTGGCTCGACCTCTGCTATATGCTGAACAACTGAGAGGACATCGCTAACTCTGTGCTAGATATCTACTGAGAATGATCTGAAAAGTATTAATATAGGAAAGGTGAGAAAACCACAATGCTCAGTGAGTGGTAAATATATAATAAAGGGGAACAGGATACTATTTTCTGCATATAATTTACACAATATCTAGAAAATATCATCATTCTGAAAACGAATTGCACAAAAAATCATCAAGCACAAGAAATAAATCATAAAATAATTCTCTGTAAAACATACACTCAACACATATAAATAATCTGTAGATAGATAAACTGACATCTTGGGCGCATGATGACATCTGGCAGCACCAAGAGCAAACTGGTCATACACATGTGCAGAGCTACCACCAAAGGGTGACCACCTGATATACGTCCCAAAGATTATATGTATATCAAGCGCTGTCCCAAAGACAGTATCTGATATCTGAGAGTTATCCTCATCAGGATAATCTTAATCTATCAATTACTCTGAAATACCCGTCATCTAGGTATATTTATCAGACATATACATATATGAGTGTATTTAAAAAAAAATATATTTGTACTCAACAGTGCAATCAAATCCTTCTTTATAAATCAAACACCAAACATACCAATATATGTTCCCAACTTTAATATATAAAATATCGCATTTCTAAAATTTCGATTCAAATCAATTTTCATTCGGAAAATCCATTTCTCAAAACATATAGCATATATTAGAAAAATAAATATTATAAATTCACCACTCACCTGGCAAAATGATAGAAAACCTATCAAACTAGAGCACCTCGTTGCTCTGAACTGATCACTGGGTCAACTCCTATAAATAAATAAAAACTAATATTTGAATATGAAAATAAATTCTAAAATGTCATGATGCATGAATTATGCTGACTCTAAAATATATAGCATTCGACGGAATTTCCTCTTAAAAACTGTCAGCCCAAAAATCAACATACTCAAATAATCACAATAACAATCTATAATGCAATATTTAACACCAATTATAACCCATAATATTATTTTTTTTATCTAACTAAAATAAAATATACGAAATATGGTCAAGGTTCCAATTGTCAATAATTAATATTTCGGGTATCCAAACAAAAATCTAAAGTGTTTATGGATTCCTTATACTGCAGGGAACAATTTGATATAAATATTACTAATTAAAACTAACTAATTGAGAAAATCATAAATTTAGCCTAAATCTAAAACTTCAAAATTAATTGGCTAAAACTAAAAATGAACCCAATTAAATATCAAATTCATGCTCTAAACATCAAAAACTATTAGTTACTTGTATTAAACAATCGAAAAATCAAAACTTGACATTCGGTCGAGGAACAGAGAAAAGAAATCAAAAGAAATATTTTCTGATAAGGAAAGTATATAATATATATATCAAATGGTTCAAACAGTGAGTTTTTTTTTTTAGCGGTTAGTGGTGGTAAGAAGTGGTAAAACTGTCACAATTCTACCCTCTTTAAAAGAATTTCGTCCTCGAAATTTAATTATCTGGTGGTGAAAAAAGATAAGGTACTGATATCTCATATCTTTTTCTCGTTCCCATGTTGCTTTTCGTCTCGAGTGATTCTTCCATAAGACTTTCACTAAAGGAATAACCTTATTTCTCAATACATTCTCCTCTCTAGCTAGAATCTCAATCGGCTCTTCCTCATAAGTCAAATCTTCTTTCAGTTCAACAGGTTATCTCTGAAGTATGTGTGAAGGATCACTCTTATATCTTCTTAACATAGAAATGTGAAATACATTATGAATCTGAGACAATTCTGGTGGTAAAGCTAACTGATAAGCAACAGGTCTAACTCTATCTACAATCTCATAAGGTCCGATGAACCGCGGACTCAGCTTACCATATTTACCAAATCGAACTACACCTTTTGATGGAGAAATCTTCAGGAATACCTTATCGCCAACTACATATTCAACATCTTTCTTTTTTAAATTTGCATAGCTCTTTTGTCGATCATGTGCAACTTTTAGTTTGCTTCGAATTACCTGAATCTTATCTGTGGTCATCTGCACTATCTCTGGACATACTAGCTTCCTTTCCCCTGTTTCATCCCAACATAACGGAGTTCTACATCTCCTTCCATATAAAGCTTCATAAGGTGCCATATCAATACTTGTATGATAGCTATTATTGTAAGCAAACTCCATTAAAGACAAATATTTATCCCAGCTTTCTTTGAATTCCATTACACAAGCTCTCAACATATCTTCTAATGTCTGGATAGTTCTTTCACTTTGGCCATCTGTCTGAGGGTGAAAAGAAGTATTGAATCTCAGTTTAGTACCCAAAGCATGCTGTAAACTGGGCCAAAATCTCGATGAGAATCTTGGATCTCTATCTGATACAATGGAATTCGGAGTGCCATAAAGTCTCACAATCTCATTTACATATATCTCAGCAAGCTTATCTAAAGAATAATTCATTCTGGTGGGTAAAAAGTGAGAAGACTTGGTTAACCTATCTACTACAACCTAGATAGCATTATGTCCGTGTTGCGTACAAGGTAATCCTGTCACAAAATCCATAGTGATATGCTCTCATTTCCACTCTGGAATAGGCAAAAGTTAAAGAGAACCCGAAGGACTCTGATGTTTTGTTTTCATCTGTTGGCATACTAAACATCTCGCTACATACTCTGCCACTTCTTTCTTCATACCTTGCCACCAATAGCTTTCTCTGAGATTTATGTACATCTTAGTGCTATCCGGATGCATAGAATAGGTTGAACAATGAGCTTCCTCCATTATCTCTCTCTTTAAGACATCGACATTAGGCACACACAATTTGTCACCAAACATCAAGGTTCCATCTCTCTTAAGAGAAAAATTCATACGAGTACCATCTTTCACTTCATTTCTAATCTTCTCTAGCTGTGCATCTTGATTTTGTGCTTCCTATACTCTGTCAACTAAAATTGGTCTCATTTTAAGAGTAGCTAACAATGCACCTGAATTTCCCACTGTCAAATTTCTTCCAAAATTCGAAGATCTAGAAGCAAAGGAAATCTCATAGTCTTAATATAGGCTAATGTACCATATGATTTCCGACTAAGAGCATCAACTACCACATTAACTTTGCCTGGATGATAATCAATAGTGCAGTCATAATCTTTTAATAACTCAATCCATCGCCTCTATCTCAAGTTCAACTACTTTTGCAAAAGAAGATACTTCAAACTCTTGTGATCAGTTAAAATCTGGCATGCTGCCCCATAAAGATAATGTCTCCAAGTCTTTAGAGCAAACACCACTGAAGCAAGTTCTAAATTATGGATAGGGTAATTTACCTCATGTGGCCGAAGCTGTCTAGAAGCATAGGCAATCATTTTCCCATTTTGCGTAAGAACACAACCCAAACCTTTGTTTCAAGCATCATTGTACACTACATAACCATCATTACCTGAAGGAAGTGTTAGGACAGGAGCAAAAGCTAAACAAGCCTTGAGTCTCTCAAAACTATCTTGACATTCATCAGTCCATTCAAACTTGGCATTCTTCCTTAGAAGTTTAATAATTGGGGAGGTAATTACAGAAAAATCCTAAACAAATCGACGATAGTATCTGCCAGTCCTAAGAAACTCCGAACTTCTGAAGGATTGGTTGGTGGCTCCCAATTCACTACAACTTTTATCTTCTTAGAATCAATAAAAACTCCTTCTGCTGCTATGACATGTCCCAAGAAAACCACATTATCTAACCAGAATTCACACTTGCTGAGCTTGGCATATAACTGCTTATCTCTCAGAGTCTGTAATACTATTCTCAAATGTTCCTCATGCTTCTCTCTACTTCTCGAATATATCAAAATATCATCTATAAATATAATCACAAACATGTCCAAATAAGGATCAAATATTATGTTCATAAGGTCCATAAAAGCTGCTGGAGCATTAGTCAGGCCAAATGGCATCACAAGAAATTCATAATGTCCATATCGAATCTGAAATGCAGTCTTAGGTACATCTGACTCCTTAATCTTTAGCTGATGATACCCAGATCGCAAATTAATCTTTGAAAATACTTTTGCGCCTTGAAGCTGGTAAAAAAGATCATCAATATGGGGCAAAGGATACTTATTCTGAACTGTAACTCTATTTAACTGCCTGTAGTCAATACACAATCGCATGGAACCATCTTTCTTCTTTACAAATAACACAAGAGCTCCCCAAGGTGATATGCTGGGTTTAATGAAACCCTTATCTAACAACTCTTGTAATTGTGCTTTTAATTCCTTAAGTTCTGCAGGAGCCATTCTGTATGGAGCTTGAGAAATAGGAGTCGTTCCTAGCTGAAGATCAATGTTGAACTCGATCTCTCTGTCTGCGGGTAAACCAGGAAGTTCTTCTAGAAACACATCAGGAAATTCACAAACTACAAGAATATTCTGCAATTTAGGGCCTTCTAATTGTGTATCTATAACATGAGCTAAATATGCCTGACAACCCTTTTGTAGTAACATGTTGGCTTGTATAATAGAAATCGCACTAGTTGGTAACAATCTTCGCTTACCATGAAAAGTGAATTTAGGAATTCCCGGCTGTTCAAACTCCACTATCTTTTCATAACAATCTACCTTTGCATGGTGAAAAGATAACCATTCCCAAAATAACATCAAACTCTTGAAGAGGTAATGGAACCAAGTATGCTAATAATTCCTTATCAACTACCTTAACAATTGAATCTTTGTACACATTTTTACATATCAAGGGTTCTCCTATGGGAAAACTTACCACTAACCCATATTGTAAAAGACTCAATTACTTATCCCCATGAATAGCAAATGCATGAGACATAAATGAATGCATAGAACCTGGATCAATAAGAACTTGTGCATCTCTATTAAAAATAGATAACATACCAGTAATAACCTCTGCAGATGCCACTGCCTCTTACTGACTCATCGCAAAAACTTTGGCTTGTCTGGGTGGTCTACTTGGCTGTACACCCTGTCTGGGCTGGCTAGATGATGAAACTGCACCAGTACTGCCCATACTAGAATTTACACCTCTACCTGTGGTTCTACCCCAAAATGGTGCCCTACCTCTTCTTTGACTCATAGAAACTGAGGAACCCTATCCTGAAGTGAGTAAGGGACAATCTCTTCTCAAATGGCCTAACTCTCTACACTCATAGCAACCAAAATATAAACTCTGCAATCTCCATCATGAAATCTACCACAAGTGACACACTAAGGAAATGATCGTCTAATCCGTTCTCTAGGCCTGAATCCTTGAGTACTAGAAAAATTACCAGCCGACAGTCTTGTTAAACTATGAACCATCTGAGGTCTACTACCCATCAATCTTATTCCCATTTGATATCCTCTGCTACTAATACTATAATCAGGTCTAAAAGGGAAAGAACTGCCTCCCCTTTTAACAGGTCTCTCGTAGCTGCCCTGAAATGTCTATCTCTTCCTACGCTGTTCAAACTCTGCCTCTTCTCTATCTAACCTCTCTTTCTCTAAAGCCCTGTCAACCATCTCACAAAAACCCAGGGAACGCCAGTCTAATATACTCTTCCGAACAAAGAATTTGAAGCCATTATAAAATCTGCTACATTTATCTCTCTCCTCAACAATTATATGGCGCCACAAAACTGTATAGCTCCTCAAACCGATCTACATACTACGTAATAGTCATACTCCCCTATCTCAAGCTGAAGAACATATCCTCCTTCTCTCTCTTGTACCTGTCTGTAATGTACTCCCTTTGAAATTCAGTAAGAAACATCCCCCATGTCAAATTATCACGTGTACGCATCAATATATCATATCATCTCTCAGCTACTCCCTCTAGAAAAGCACGTACATGTTGCATCTTGTCTTCCTCTGTCAATCCATCAATCTCATAAGCTTTTTTCAATTTCTTCAACCAGTCATATGCTTTCCTAGAGTCTAAGGATCCAATAAATTTTTCTGCCCCTAATTTCTTACAATTAGATACAATCTCCCAAGGTCGTTGCTGTTACACCCTATTCAACATATCTGCTGTAACAACTTGAGCAATAGTAGCCACTAACTCAGGATCAACAACAGGTGGTTGAACAACTAGTGGTGGAACTGGAGGAATGGGATAGGGTTGGGGTGGATATGCATGTGATGCACTAGCCTTATCCTTATAAGCTACTGGTATCTCTCGCTCTGGAATATGCTCATGATGCTAGGGTAAATGAATGTTTCTAGGAGGTCGGCCAACATCCTCTATACTGGCTATCCGACGAACTCTACTACGACCTCTACTTCTACCACCCTATACTCGTGGCGACATTATCCTACAAGATGAAAATAGAATAGGATTAAGAACTAAACAGATTATTATATCCTACTGTAGAAAAAAAGAAAAAGAAAAAGAAGTCTGCAGAATCTGTAACCTATGCTTTGATGCCAAAAATTGTCACACCCCTTACTCTACTATCCTAATAGGCAGTGTGACAATAAAGAATGTTTCCTGTAGTTGTACGATTACTAGAAAACTGATAATAATACCTGAAGTATCTAAAATGATTGTAACATATTTATAGTTGTATGATACTATTACACAAAGGGATAAATCTAGGATTATATAAATATAGTTATCCAAAATAATATATACAACCCAACTAACTAACCAAAAATAAAAAGAGAGATTGTTTGCTCGACCTCTGCTATATGCTGAAGAACTGAGAGGACACCGCTAACTTTGTGCTGGATATCTATTGAGAATGATATGAAAAGCATTAATAAAGGAGAGGTGAGCAAATCACAAAGCTCAGTGAGTGGTAAATATATAATAAAGGGAAACATAATACTATTTTTTGCATATAATTTACACAAAATATCTAGAAAATATCATCATTTTGAAAACGAATTGCATGGAAAATCATCTAGCACAAGAAATAAATCATAAAATAATTCTCTGTAAAACATACACTCAACACATATAAACAATCTGTAGATAGATAAACTGACATCTTGGGTGCATGATGACATCTGGCAATACCAAGAGCAAATTGGTCATACACATGTGCAGAGCAATCCCCAAAGGGTGACCACCTGATATACATCCCAAAGACTATATGTATATCAAGCACTGTCCCAAAGATAGTATCTGATATTTGAGAGCTATCCTCGTCAGGATAGTCTTAATCCATCAATTACTCTGAAATACCTGTCATCTAGGTATATCTATCAGACATATACATATATGAGTGTATTTTAAAAAAAAAAATATTTGTACTCAACTGTGCAATCAAATCCTTCTTTATAAATCAAACACCAAACATACCAATATATGTTCCCAACTTTAATATATAAAATATCACATTTCTAAAATTTCGATTCAAATCAATTTTCATTCGGAAATCCATTTCTCAAAACATATAGCATATATTAGTAAAATCAATATTATAAATTCATCACTCACCTGACAAAATGATAGAAAACCTATCAGACTTGAGCACCTCGTTGCTCCGAACTGGTCACTGGATCAACTCCTATAAATAAATAAAAACTAATATTGGAATATGAAAATAAATTCTAAAATGTCATGATGCATGAATTATGCTGACTCTAAAATATCTAGCCTAATTTCTCACGAAAATTCGATAGAATTTCCTCTTAAAAACTGTCAACCCCAAAAATTAACCTACTCAAATAATCACAATAACAATCTATAATGAAATATTTAACACCAATTATAACCC
>CANXYC011105269.1:0-23057 GCA_948193065.1 Aleurites moluccanus | reverse complement strand
TAAGTATTAATGCTTTATAATATAAAATGGAACAATCTGAGACAAGGACTGAAACTTTCGGTGGAAGAAAGAAAGAAAATCGTGAAAACGCTACTGGGATTCACTGGGTTTAAATAAACTTCTGCCCAGAAACACGCTGACTAGCTCGCCATTCTGCCTCGGCAAGGCTTCCTCGCCTAAGCCATCTCGCCAAACTCACTTCGCTTTCCCAGCTCGCACTTTCCAGTTCTCAAATCTTGATCCGGCAATGCTGCCTCGCACATTCCAGTTTGCATATGCTGCCTCGCCAGACTCTCCTCGCAACTCTTCCTCGCATATGCCACCTTGAAAATGGTTCTTCACCTCTTCGCTTCTTCGCTCCTTCGCGAACTGCCACTTTGCACATTCTCTCTTCGCACAATGCCTCTTCGCCGAGTCCTCTTCGCCAAAGCTCTTCGCCTTTCCTCTTCGCCAAGTCCTCTTTGCCAAATCTCTTCGCCTTTCCTCTTCAACACTTCGCCATAATGCCACCTCGCATTGCCAGTCCGCGAAATGCCTCCTCACATTTTGCTGGCTCGCCATAACCAATACTTCTAAGTTAACTTTCCTGCCTGAACATCCCCCACTTAGCCAGCTCGCAAATGAGCTACAATTATCCAAACTTATCAATTCTTCTTGTTACTTACAATCAATAGGTAGAAACACAACATACCAAAATTTCAAATCAAAATAAGCAACACCTAAACCATAGTGACTCTCCAAAAGTCACCTAGACTCTTGCCTCAAAATCGAACCGAACAGCTCTGATACAAATCACTCTCCACTGAGATATAATTATCCAAAAATTCTGAAATTTTACAGACATCATATCAACATACAAAGAAACATTTTTCATGTTCATCACTTTAGTTAATTCTACCTCAGTCATTTTCAGTAATTCCAAACAGACACTGCATCTCTGCAGAAACTCTCAACCAGACCAACCTTACTCAAATAGACACAACTCATCACATACATAGAATTTTGCCAAACCATTTTACAAAATTATAGCTAAGACATAAATTAACAACTTTTATGTTTTACAATTTATCAAATTATGTATTTAAGAATATGAAATTATCATCACTGAATTCTGTTGCATCCAAAACAAAAGTTTCCTGAAATTCTCAACATTCTCATTTAAAATTTAATAAATTCTCCAAACATACAAAATCAATAAATACACTACAAAATGGCAGATATTACACCAATCTCTCTGATTCTTTTTGTCACTTAAAATAGACATTCAAGAGTTTAACATATCCAAAATTAAAATCACAAAGATAACTACACAGACTATGGTGACTCTCTAAAATTCACCCTGACTTACTGCCCAAAATTCATCCGAATATGTCTGAAAAATTCTACTCTCTACTGAGTTATACTTATCCAAGTCTCCTGAAATTTTATATCCAATATCACAACATATAAAGGACATTTCTCATGTTTATACTTTTGGCTCAAACAGCCTCAATCATTCCCAGAAAATTCAAACATATACAGATTCCTGCAGAAATTAATGAACTAGACAGGTTCTGATCAAGGAAACATAACTCTTCACATACACAGAATTTTACAGAACTATTATACAAAATTAAAGATGAGATATGCACTTAAAACTTTTATGTTTTACACTTTATCAAATTATTCCTTTAAAATCAAGAAATCAGCCTCACAAAATCTACCTTGCAACCAGAAATTTTCTGGATTTTCTCAAATATTTACATCTTCAATTAATTAAACTCAACAAACATACAATTAATAAAATAGCCCAAAAATGACAGATATTACACTTTTGGAAACTCTTTAAGAGTTTCAATAATATTTAAATTATATCAAATTTAGATATGAACTTCTTTATAAAAATATATAGATAAATATGATCATTTTTAGATCTTACATTTAACAAGTATTCACTGAGATTATTATATCACATACACCATATTGTTAAAATTCATACAAAGATTTTTGTAATATAATTCAATAAATTTCTCAAGAATTCGAATTATATTTTTCTGACATTTTAAATCCTTCGAAAATTTTAATATAAATATCATTATCAACTGATTCATATAGATAAGCAATCACAACGTCTATTACTGCATATTGAGATTCATACTTATTGCCATACTGATCAAGTAACAGAACGTAATACTATCCATTATGGGAGAATAATTTGTATCATAATCGATGTCGGGTCTTTGCAAAAACTCTTGGGCCACTAACCTCACTTTATAATGTACCACCTCATTAAATTCATTGTGTTTTCTTACAAATACTCATTTGTATCCTACAAGGATAATATTTTTGGGTGTTCAAATAACTAGACCAAAAACACTATGTCTATTAAATGAGTTTAGTTTAGCATTAATTGTTTTCTTCCATTCATTCCAATCTGAAAGCTTTTGGAATTTATTAATGGTCTTTGGTTCTACATCCAGATTATATTTTAAGAAAGCAATAGCTACTAAGAAGATAAATGAATCGTTGACGATAGTTGTAATTTCATTATATATCTCTCCTTCATCAACATAGTTAATTGTAACTTCTATGTTAACATCAACCAAATCCTCGTCGTTTTCTATGACAATAGAATTTGACAGTTTCATATTCTCGGGATTATTGCATTGGGTAGTTGCACTTATTTCACTGGTTTGCTTTCTAAAGGATTAACCTCTTTAGGAGGCACAATGATGACTGTTTTTTATTTTTTATTTTATTTTCCACGGATTTATGTCTTTAGCCTCTATAGGTTATCCACTCTTTTGGCGTTGACTAGACTCAGACATGATTTCTCCCATGGGAATCTTCACTCTAGGTGATTCATTTTCTATAGAAATATAAGACTTAGTCATTCTTTTGCGATCAGTAAATACATCTGGTAGTTTACTTATTAATTTTTGCAAGTTAATGATCTTCTAAATTTCAAGTTCAGTCATACTTATACGTGAATCAAAATCATTCATTTGGTTTTCCTTCCAGAAAATTTATCACCATTCTTTAAGCTTTCTAGCTTTCTCCACCTAATGCCGAAAAATGTGCCTCATCAAATATGCAATCAGTGAACTGGGCAATAAACTAGTCGCCCATCAAGGACTCCAATTACTTGATTATATACGAGGATTCAAATCCACGTAAATGCCCAATCTCCTTTAAGGCACCATTTTTGAACGATGTGGATCAACAAAATATTTTATCATATGACAAGTATGTGATTAATTTTCTTCATACTATATCGATAATATTTAGTTTAAAAAAAAAATTATCTTTTTTATTCTTATTTCTATATAATTTTACCCCGCTTCTGGTAGTGATAAGTATTTTTATGATTTTTTTTATTCTTATGAAAAGAATAATTAATATATATTTATATATAAATTCATAGCATTATTGTTATATATTACCACATCAACTTCAGGGAATAAAATAAAACTAGTAAGATGTTCTTCATGATTTTTTTATTAACGACTTATTATTTTATTCAGTTAAGTATCATTGCATTCACGTCAGGGAATGAGATTAAATCAGAAGTCATAAAGTTATTTTTACAATATATATATATATATATATATATATATAGAGAGAGAGAGAGAGAGAGAGAGAAATAAAGATAATATTTAAAAAATAAAATTCACTTACTCAAATACTTGAATTAGAATATTATCAAAATAAAGAACTCCAAACCCTTGAATAATAAAACTATCAAATGCATTATATTATATGCTATCATGTAAATAAATAATCATATTAGATAAAGATGTAATATTTTTTTTTTACATCCAATATAAAATAATCACATATTCTAAAATAAATAAATATCATTATACATTAATCCACATTAAAATAATGGAAACAAAATAAATTATAATTATAATTACAAAAGTAAAAAAAAAAAATCATACTTGATATCATATTTGTCAAAATATTATTGAAATAATATATTAAAATATTTTAAAAAATGTTAGTAATCACATATTTCTTTATTCACAAAATTAATTTTGATTTTGTTTGTCAGAACTATATCTATTAGTATAGTAGTATATATAAATAAATAAATAAATATAAACAAATGAAATAAATAAATATGTGCAAATAAATTATGATAACGAAATAAAATTTGGTAGCATAAGAATGAAAAAACTATGATCTATCCATCAACAAAAAACTCTAAAACATATAAACATAATTTTATTATCAATCAAAGTAACGAGACATGAATTATAAATATAAAAACAATGACAGTATAAAAATCTTCTATAAGAATAATAAACTCATGTATTTTAATATATTTTCATAAATATAAATAATTCATTAAGATAGTGAAATAAATAAGATGCATAAAACTAAAATTTTAAGAGTAGAAGAACTTATATGGATTTGATTGTTTAAAAATAAAAAATCGTACTGATAACGTGTTATAAAAAATAAAAAAAAATAAAAATAAAAACAAAATAATATGAAATTAAAAAAGGGAGTTTTCTATTATTTTTTTGGTATCACTTAAAAAGTAATAAGAATTCCTATTTATAGGGTTCATTTCCACCATAGGTGTAATATCCCAACAAACAAAGCAATAAATAATGTGAAAGTACATAAGACAGTATGGATATAACAGACTATAGTAACGGATATAATATTAATTGAAGTATGAATAGGCTCAATCGATTATGAAAATATACAGAGAGTGGTAGAGTGTAACTCTTAAAAAATTTTGAACCTCAACCGAACCACTTTTAAGATACTATCCCGGAAAGTACCGGTGTTAATTACACTGTCAGAGAAATAGCAGTACGGCTAATTTAAGAATTTCTGACCCAAACTTGGGAGGATTAAGTTAGTTAATTTTATGTGAAATTATGGTGAAAAGAAAGAGTTGAAAAATATTTAGGAATACTGAAAATAAGAGTAATGGCAAAATCGTAATTTATAGCAACTTTGGGGCAATTTTGGAAATTCACTGTCTGATATTCAAAATTGACCCAAAACTATTTTTAAATGATAGAATAACCTAAAATAAGGTATTTCACTCCCCACACTTGAGGTTGAATCTAAACAGAATAGACATAATAAATTACAGAAAGTTTTGGGGTAAAAAATATAAATAAAATAAAATTGTGGGACCCATCCATTCTAGAAGGAAGGCTAGGTGGCCAGCCATGGTGAGTGAAGAGAAGATTTTTTATGGCAAATAATTAATTAATTTATTAATTAATTGAAAATATGACAAATAAGCAAAATTCTAGAGAATTACATAATTTTTGATATTTATTTTATCTTATATATGGATTATATAAAGAAAAGGAAATGGATAGTTATGGAGAAAGAGGTGACCGAACCACCATTAGAATAGGAGAGAAAAAAAAAATTATTATTGCTTTATGTTCTATAGCAATCAAACCAAATTAAGAGAAGTGAAGAAGGAAGAAGAGTGATGAAGAAAGATGGAAGAAAACTTGTATTCAAGCAATTTTATAGAGAAAAGAGAGGATGAAATCCAAGTATTTAATTCAAGATAAAACCTCATAAACTTTAGTTTTTAGTTTAATTTAAGAGTTCTATGGCATGATTTAGCAAATAATTGAGATAATTAAGCTAAAAATGTAAAAAATGAGCTATGGTTTATTTGGTTTCTGAAATCTGATTTGAGGCAGTAACTTATGGCTAATATTCCGAAATTTTAATAACTGAATTTGAGGATGGACAAAACATTAAAGTTGTAAATAAATATGTTAATTAGATGTATGTAAAAGGTAATTATAAAATTCGAAGTGAGGAAAGAGTTATTGAGTAAAAACTATAACTGACCTGGAATTAGGTTTTTTGAAAAATGCTACTGTGTTTTTATTATATATAATTATAGAGACATAATTAGAAAAAATGTTAAATATAAAAAATGTTCATTTATGTCTTATCTAGAAGCTTGTAAAAGGGTTTTGCAATAAGAGATATTCAGCCATAAGTGTAATCTGCTTGGATTGACTGATAAACAGAATATAGGTTACTGATTTCTATAGATATGAGAACCTTAAAGTCAGAATTAGAAAAAGTATTAAACATAAAAGATGTTAATTTATATGTTAACTAAATGACTGTAAAATGGTTTTGTAATTAGATGATCATGAAATTAATTATAGGTGTGAAAACAGGGTTTGTTTGGATAGAGATTTTAAGGCAGTAGTTTAACTTTGGAAATTTACTAATAATTGTATACTAATCCAAATATTCTGAAATTTGAATATGTTATAATATTATATGTCTATTTTCAATAGGAAAATAAATTGCAGTAATTGGATAAGTATAGATTAATTTATGAGATAAAATAATACAGACTGTCAGAATAAGATTTCAGGCAGAATACAGGGTAGCAGGGCTGATTATAAGCCTAAATTTAAATTAACACCATAAATTATGTAGCAGTGGGATTAATATGAATTTTGGATATGGATAAGCTTGATATATCTAGTTTAAGTAGGAATAAGAATTAGAGCAATTGGATAAGTGTAGAAAGAGATATGGATTAAGGAATACAAGCTGCCAATATGAAATATTACAAAGAAAACCCTTAGTAATTTAGAAATTCTTGAGAATTTCTTAAATATAAGTGTAATTAATATAGTTTTATGTTAAATAGTATCTAAATTGGAATTAATTGAATATGTAGAGTTGAGAATGAATAAGAGACGTGATGGGTACCATAAAAGATCAATGCAAAGAAATAGAACCAAGGAAAAGGAATGGAAATGTGAAGTGCTCAATGAGGTGAGTAATATATATACTATTTTGCTTGAAATTACTTTCAAATTAAATTATTGAAATTGCCATGAAATTCCATTGTTGGCCAAAAATACTAATTGAATGATCCATGATTAATTTTATGCCCTTTATAATCCCAAATGATTCCTTTTAAATGAATTTGTATGATTAGCCTAATGTTTCATATATTGAACCCTTGGAAGTACTTAAGTTATTTTTGATACCTAATGATTAAGCACTGTATAAAAGACATTAATAAAATGACAGAAGTTTTAATGATATTATGCACAATGGTTTAATGATCCTGGCTATGAGGGGGTTAAGGTCCTAACCATGTAGTATGATCAACTGTATAAGTAAATAGCATACTACTGGATTGTAGCCTCTGCTTAAATGATCAATAATGATTTTATCATTTTATGATATGATATGCTATGAATTTTTGATGCCAATGTAGAACCGAACCCATTTGTTAAATGACTTCAACTTTATGAATCTTTAATTGATTAATGAACCAATTATTATTGTATATTTTATAACATCATCTTCTTCCTTGTAAGCAACGCCCTCATCTAGCCTTACAAGTAAGATAATATGTGTATTACTTACTGAGTATTATTATACTTACCTTGTATTTATTTATTATTTTTTAGGAACAAGGTTTTAGTGATGGTTGTTTCCCAAATCATCCCTTTCTCCAGCTTGGAAACTCCAGTGTAATTATTTATTTTGAAAAATTATATTTATATACTCTTAGAGCTCTATAGTACTGTTGAGTTGGTAGTTGTGAGTGATAATGATAATGATAGTGAAGTGATAAAAATAGTGATACTGAAAATGTTAAAATGAAATTTACATGTTATGAAAGAGATTTAGAAGTGTTATATACTATTGAACTATGAAATTGAGGGTATAAAGAAGGTAAATTATTGTGAGTGTAAAAATAATTCTTGTGCAGACTGTGCAATTTTTGAAAGACCCAGATTTGAGTCTGAAATAGCATTAAAATTACAAAGAGAACTTTAGCAAAATTTTTATAAAATTTATAAGTAATAAATTGAATTTAAGCATTGATGAATGAGTAAAAATTGATTGAATGATTGATAACTAGATTGTTCATGGGTATTACGGGTGTCCGGTGACCTTAGGTCTACCCATGTCTGTAATACCTGTTAAAATTTTTTTATTTATTATTTATTTATTTCTGTTTGTTGAAATGATTGTGAATAGATTAGAGTTTTAAGAATTTCAGAATTTGTGTTTAGAAAGGATATTGTGAGTCAGTTCTCATGATCTTAAAGGTAATTTGGAAAAGTGTAAAGTATAAGAGTTATAGATTTATATCTTATCTTTAAGTTTGTAGATCTATTTTGTAAAATTTTATGTGTGTGAGGAGATATGCTTCCTCGATCAAAGCTTGTCTAATTCTCTATTTCCTGTAGTAAGTCTGAGATTGTTTGTTTATTTTGAGAATGTGGAGACTGAGTAAGTCTGGGTGAAATTTAGAAATTCATTGTAAATTGTGTAGATATCTTTTTGATTTGAATTTTGGATATGTTGGACCTCTAAGTGTCTATTTTAAGTGACAAAAAGAATGGAGGAGTTTGGATGTTTGTAACTCATTTGCTAGCTGGTTTAGTACGAGTTATTAAGGAAAAGTTTTCCAGCTCGGCAGAAATAGGAAATGTGAGATGGCTCCTCGATTTTGTATAAATGGAATTGTCATTAGGCTGCATAGGTGTTTTGGAGGGTTCTAAACCAAGGAACCCAGTGTCATTAAGTAGTTCTAAAGTGTATTTTCTTTGGTAGACAGAAATACTTGTTGTGGACCTTGCAACCTCAAATTCCAAGAAATATTTCAAGGTGCCAAGATCTTTGATAAGAAAAGTATCATGTAAATAAGTTTTAACAACTTGAATATCTATGAATGAAGTGCGTGTTAGAATCACATCATCAATATAAACTAAAAGCACGGTGAAAGAATACTCAATCTGTCTGATAAAGAGTGAAGAATCTAAATGGGCTTGAGTGAAATTTTGAGCAAGAAGGGCCTGTGAAAGCTTGGCATATCATCGCCTACTTGCTTGTTTAAGACCATAGAGAGATTTAAACAAATGGCATATCTGATTAGGTTGTGAATGAGTGAGGCCTTGTGGAAGTTGCATGTACACTTCATGAAGAAATGCATTATTTATATTAAGTTGTTCTAAATGTCAATGCTTAATAGTTGCCACAACAATGAGAGCTCTAATAGTTGATATTTTAGCAACAGGACTGAAGGTTTCAAATAATTTACACCCTCTTGTTGAGTGTATCCATTGGCCATAAGTCTAGCCTTAAACCTCTCAATGGACTCATTAACATGATATTTAACCTTGTTTATCCATTTACAGCCTATTGTTTGTTTGCCAGGTGGAAGAAAGGTTAATTCCCATGTGTGGCTGGCTTCTAAGGCTGCTAACTCAATTTTCATTACATCAACCCATTTGTTGTCTTTAATAGCTTATGTTATGTCTTAGGTTCAAGGACAATAGTAATATTAGTAGAGAAGGCTTTGTGAGATGGGGACAACTTGTCATATAAGAGTACTTTAGTTAATGTGTGAGGTGTGTTGGATGTAGGATCTGCTGCAGTGGTGGAGATGATAGAGTTGGACTGAGACAAGTTGGATGCTAAGCTGTAGCTGTATTATTTGAGATATGATAGGGGTTATGATGTCTTGTAGATCTTCTAACAGGTATAAATGGAGGTGGGATAAATATTAATGATTCTGTTGATGGTGATGGTTTTGTTTGATGTATTGGAGTGGAGCGATGAGTAATGGGTTAGAGGAGGTATGATAGATGCGTGATCATAAGTAGTAATAGGTAGAACATGAGCTATTGACATTTGAGGACTATGAGTAGAGATATCTTGATCATATAGGATAGGGTAAACAAAAGAACTAAAAGATATGGGAGCTGAAAATGGAAATATTTGTTCATAGAAGGTGACATTTCTAAAGATTGAAATAGTGTGAGTGTTTAATTTATAGACTTGATAGCCTTTGGTGCCATTTTTGTAACCTAAAAAGATGCATTTAGAGGCTTTAGGGTCAAATTTGTGTTTGTTTTTGGTTAGAGAGCAAGCAAAACATAAGCAACCAAAAACCTTGAGGTGAATGAGATCAGGAGGAGTTTTGTATAACATTTCATAAAGGGTTTTTTCTTTAAGAATAGGGGTATGTGTTCTGTTAATCAAGTGCACAGCATGAATGACAAAAAAAACTCCAAAAAGAGATAGGTAAATGGCTTTGAAATTTTAAGGCTCTTGCAATATTTAATATATGCTAATGTTTTCTCTCCAAAATACTGTTTTGCTGTGGAGTTTCTACACGGGTTGTTTGGTGAAGAATCCCTTCGGAACCATAGAATTCTGTAATATGAAACTCTGGGCCATTGTCTGCTAATTATTTTTACTATTGTTTGAAATTGGGTTTGGACTAAATGACAGAATTGTTGAAATAGTTTTCTAGTTTTATATTTGGATTTCATTAAGCATAGCCATGTGAACCTAAAGTAATCATCTATAATGGATAAAAAATAAGAATGACCAGTGAATGAAGCTCCACTAGCCCCCAAATGTCAACATGGATTAGGTCAAAAGTGTTAGTGGAAGTAGAAGTACCAATCTAAAATGGAAACTTCTTTTGTTTAGCAAGAGAGCAAACATTACAGATAGATGAATTAGAAACAGAAATTTGTTCATTTATTTTGTGGAATTCCTTCATACTATTTATAGATGCATGTCCTAATCTATAATGCTACAAATCAAAATGTTTAGCAGAAAAACAAGAAATATAATTATGAAAAGTTGGTTTAATCAACTGATACAGGCCATGAACTTGTCTAGCTAATCTAATCATCTCCAAAGTCTGCAGGTCCTATATATGACAAAAAGGAGATTGAAAGACAAAATAGCATTGTGAATGTAAAGTTAGTTTACTGATAGAAATAACGTTGTAAGAAAACTGAAGTACATGTAAAACGTCTTGTAAAATGAATTGGTTGTTAAAATGAACTATGCCAATATGAGAGACAAATATTAATTCATTATAAGGAAGTTTCACAAAGTAATTGGTGACCGGTTTATATGTTTGAAAGAAAATTAAAGAACAACAATAATTTTTGATCATATAATAGAGATAGAGACATACCATAAGCAATGTGACATGGCTGAGTTGAGGTTAAAGCATTGGATTGAGCCACTGAAACTGATGTTGATGCAGGTTGCAATAGGGCGAAAAGTTTCTTATACTGTTCTTGTATAAAAGGGAAAGTTCCATTAGCAATGTTAGAGTTCTGGTTTGTTATAGAACCGGTTTGAAAAATAGCATTGCCATAAAAGTTATGGTTTCTTACATTAGCAAAACCATCAAAATCTCTAAAAGCTTGATTATACATAGGATGTTTATTAAATCGATTAGTCTCATTATCATATTCAATACCACAACCTTCTACTTGATTAATGTTGGAAATAAGAGGTCTTATTCTTGGTTTGAATCTAGGGCTAAAACCAGATGGATATCTATGTTTCTTGTAACATTTATTAACAGTGTGCCCAAGATAGCCACAAAAGGTACATAGAGGCTTTTTATAATTTGGATTATAAAATCTTCTATTTTGATAGGAATTGATACTAGTAGGTGGAAACTGGTTAAGAGTACGAGTGTGTCATTGAGAGTTTTATTGGCAAAAGCAGTGGACTCGTGGGAAGTTTTGTGAGAGAGCATTTGTCTTTGATGTTGAAAGACCAAGGCAAATACTTTATTGATTGGGGGTGAGAATTCTATCAACATTATTTGAGATCTAATAGTAGAGAAATTCTCATTTAAACCTTTTAGGAATCTAATCATATAATCACACTCATAATACTTCTAAATGGCATCTATGGCTCCACATTTGCAAGAAGGCTCACAAGAGCATGTGGGGATGAGTCTCAGGTTCATTAACTCATCCCACAGTACCTTGAGATGTGTAAAATAATTGGTTGCAGAGAGATCACTTTGTTGACATGAGAAAATTTCCTATTGCAAGTCTAAAATTCAAAATGAGTCTCCTTGAGAGAAATGATCCTTGAGATCCTTCCACACTTCACATACATTATCAAACCAAATAATACTTTGATCAATTGATGGTGATACTGCCTTCAAAAGTGTTACTCCTTTGCCATGTTGCATAAATTGGATCTATCAAAACAGGTACAGAAATGGTGTCATCAACAAACTGAAATTTATTCTTGGACATTAAGGTCATCTTCATAGATTTGAACTAAGAATAGCAATTAGAGCCATTCAATGGAGGAGAAACTAGAATTAAAAATGGATTTTCATTAGGATGAAGGAAATAAGGGCTTGAAGGTTGATCTCCACTCTCACTATAATGCCAGAAGAATTATTAGATTCAAAAGTAGTATTAACATTTTTTGGATTTGCCATTTGGAATACATATGTTGATTCAAGAAAGAAACAGTGTTTGTCTGATAGGAAAATGAGAGAAAGTGCAAGAAACAAAGACAAGAACAGTAAAGAAATGAAAGGAAAATAAAATTTTCACAGAAAATAGTTGATATGCCCTGATACCATATCACACTTACGAAAGATGCAAAGCTCAATGAATTTTTTCTTCTAACTTGTCATTTCACAATGCGACAGCATGTACATATATATACGTGAAGTTCCAGCTTGTTTAGATGGCATTAGTTACTAATAGAAAATAAAAACTACTTAACAAATTTTAGTAATTGACTACTAACTAAGAAACTAACTTCTAACTAAATGAGCAAAGCTAACTAGTAAAGGAGTGTAGTAATGAAAAACAAGTTGAACAAGCTTGAATTATCTTTACGGTTAATAAATACTGTGTAAAACTCTCTATTTTTTTAGAAAATCTTTGTCAATGTGTTCTCGTGAATATTTATTAAGAAAATATCATGTTTTGGACTCGATAACTCGTATAATTAATTATAACATATATACAAAATTTTCTATCTTTTTTGTATTTTTTGGAGGGTAATCCTTGATGCTTATAACACGTTTTTATGATATGACTCTTCCTTATTAAAACTTAAACCATTTTCTTTTATATTAATATTTTATTGTTTCACCCACTCATTATGGCCATGTGACGCAGCGGAATATCAATGAAAGGCGAAAATAATATTATAATCCGTTGATTCGCGCACGAATACCGGAAAGCAATCTTCTATAACCTGTTGATTTTTGAAATACCAGGAAATAAGCATCAACTTCGTGTTTTCTAGGGAAAATCGAAACTAGAAGAAAGTAGGTTTTATTATTTAACAAAGACTGCCTCTTACAAAATAAAACACCCCTATTTATAGGCTAAAAGGAAAAAATAAAACTCTAATGGGCTTAACAGGTTTTGGCCCAAAATAACAAAATAAAACAGTTTACAAAAAAAGAAACAAATGCGCATAAAATTTCAGGGGCTCCATTCGGGCTTTAAACGGATGATTTTGGGGTCAAAACTAGGCTGTGCTAGGTTTTTCTAGCAATGTTGTAGATCTCTGAATGAGTTTCGAAACAAATACTTATGGGTCCCGTGGCTCATCCTGTGCTAAAAGTTATGGCCTTTTAAAGGCAACCTGCGCGAAAGGCCCTATCTTGTTTCTCCAAAAACTGTAAAGTCCGCTCCTCTATTTGCTGGCCCGCATCATTCCCCCCCAGGTAGACAGAATTCGCCCTCGAATTAGCAGCTATCTCGTCATCAGATGAGTCACCATGAAAAGGAATCAAGTGCTTGACGTTAAACACATCGGCGGTGCGAATGTGACTAGGCAGCTTGAGTCAGTAAGTATTAGGTTTAATCTTCTCAATAATCTCCACAGGACCAATCTTCTTAGCAGATAGCTTGTTGTAGTCCCCAACTGAGAAACGCTCTTTGGTTAGAACGGCCCAGACAAAATCACCTACCTCAAACTCTGTATGCCTGCGCCTCTTATCTGCATGTAGCTTATACTTAGAATTGGCTGCATTGAGGTTGTCATAGACTGTCCTGTGGACCTCCTGTAACTCATGCACAAAATCTGCAGCTTTTCCATGGAGCTTGGTGTTGCTGGGCAAAAGCATCAAATCGAGAGGTCCACGGGGTTGTGTAGAATAAACCACCTGAAATGGGTTGAATCCAGTACTGCGATTCACAGCATGGTTATGAGCAAATTTTGCCTGGCATAGCTTTTGATCCCACCCTTTGATATGTTCTCCAACCAAATACCGCAATAAATTTCCAAGGGATCAGTTGACAACCTCTGTCTGCCCATCGGTTTGAGGGTGATAAGCACTACTGAAATTGAGCTGTGTGTTGACCATCTTCCATAAGCTACGCCAAAAATGGCTAAGGAACCATGTATCCATGTCAGAAACAATGGTTGTAGGCAATCCATGCAAACGATACACCTCTCGAAAGAACAATTGGGCAACATGAACAGCATCTGTAGTCTTCTTGCATGGAATAAAATGAACCATCTTAGAAAAACAATCCACAACAACAAAGATGGAATCATTACCTCGCTGGGTTCGTGGCAATCCCAACACAAAATTCATGCTAATGTCAACTCACGGCTGTGAAGGGACTGGAAGTGGCATATATAATCCAGCATTGGTAGCAGCCCCTTTGGAAACTTGGTACACCCTACATCTCTGCACATATTTCTCCACCTCGTTGCGAATGCTAAGCCAATAATAGGAAGCCTGAACCAGCTGCAATGTTCTGTCCCTACCAACATGCCCTTCCCCATGCAGTTCTTGAATAATTTGTAATCGCAAGCTACAGTCAGGAATACATAGTTGATTGCCCTTGAACAGAAATCCATCATGGATAAGAAAATCTGTTTTCTTTCCAGCTTGCACATCTTGTAAAACTGCAGAAAAATAAGGGTCAGTTTCAAGTAAATCACGGAAAGAGTCAAAACCATGAACTTGAACTCTCATGGATACTAGCAAATTGGTTCGGCGACTCAAGGCATCTGCAACCCGATTTGTGACCCCAGCCTTGTACTTCACCACATAGGTAAACGACTCCAAATATGCAACCCAGGGTGCATGTCTCGAAGACACCTTATCCTGCTTCTGTAAATGCCTTAAGGCATCATGATCAGTGTAGAGAACAAACTCTCTATGGAACAGGTAATGGCGCCAATGCTTTACAGCCTGCACAATGGCATAAAACTCCACATCGTAAGTGCTGTAATTCAGTTTAGTGCCAGACAGCTTCTCACTGAAGTATGCCATAGGTCTGCCGTTCTGACTTAGAATAGCTCCAGTGCCAACCTTAGAAGCATCTGTGTGTAGCTCAAAATGTAGTGAGAAATCCGGCAACACCAGAATTGGTGCAGTAGTTAGGCGTTCCTTGATCACTTGGAAAGCCGTCTCAGCTTCGGCAGTCCACTCAAACTGTCTACCCTTCATGCAATCTGTGATTGGAGCCATGATGCTGCTAAAGTGAGGGATGAAGCGCCTGTAAAAAGAAGCAAGACC
The DNA here is from genome assembly GCA_948193065.1 of Aleurites moluccanus. Lineage (NCBI taxonomy): Eukaryota > Viridiplantae > Streptophyta > Magnoliopsida > Malpighiales > Euphorbiaceae > Aleurites > Aleurites moluccanus. Next base: position 7,750 of record CANXYC011105269.1, on the reverse strand, counting down.
ATGAAAGCTCCTAACTTCAGTGATGGTCTTTGGAGTAGGCCATTGCCTTACAGCTTCTATTTTTTTAGTATCAACCTGCAAGCCATCTCCTGAAACCACATATCCCAAAAACAAAACCTTGGAAGCCATAAAAACACACTTTTTTGTTGCTACATAAAATTTCTCCCTGCGAAGAACACTCAAAACTGCCCGGATATGCTGCATGTGATCTTCTGGATTAGCACTGAAAATTAAAATGTCATCAAAGTATACAACGACAAAACTGCCAATGAATGACCTCAACAATTGATTCATTACACGCATAAAAGTACTAGGGGCATTAGACAGTCTGAAGGGCATTACCAACCACTCATACAACCCCTCACGTGTTTTGAAAGCTATTTTCCATTCATCTCTAGGCCGAATTCGAATCTGATGGTACTCACTCTTCAGATCCAATTTGGTAAATACAGTTGCACCACTAATCTGATCAAGCAAATCATCCAATCGTGGAATAGGAAATCTGCACCTCACTGTGATCTTGTTAATGGCTCTGCTATCCACACACATCCTCCAAGATCCATCTTTCTTGGGTACCAATAGGGCTGGAACTGCACATAGACTCATACTCTCTCTGACGTGGCCCTTAGCTAACAGTTCTTCAACTTGCCTATGTAACTCATCATGCTCTCTGGGACTCATTCTATAGTGAGGCCTATTAGACAGAGCTGCTCCTAGCTCCAAATCAATGTGATGTTGTATATCACGCAAAGGAGGCAATCCATCGGGCAACTCCTCAGGAAACACATCACCAAATTCAGCAAGTATAGGAGCCACCTCTTCTGGAATCCTTGCCGACTCTGTAATCTCTTTTCCAATCAACACAAAAACTATTTTGGCACTCTGCATCTCCTCATCAAATTGTACTAATGACAACAGATTAGTACTGGTCCCTACATGTGGGGTATTAGCCACTATTGGCTTACTAGGCACCAACACAATCTTGACACCCTCAAATATAAAGCTATATGTATTGGCCCGCCCATCATGATTCACGCTCCTATCATACTGCCATGGCCGCCCTAGTAATAAATGGCATGCATCCATAGTTATCACATCACACCACACAGCATCTTTATATCGTGCACCGATAGAAAACGTGACTAAAGCTCATTTAGACACTGTTACCTCACCACCCTTCTTAAGCCATGAAAGCTTGTATGAAGTTGGATGTTGTTCTGTCTTGATATCTAATTTCCTCACTGCCTCCTCAGAAATAAAATTGTCGCAGCTCCCCGTATCAATGACAAAATGACAGACCCTGCCTAGAATGGTGCAAGTAGATTGAAAAATATTCTTACGCAACCAGTCATCTTCGTCTACAGCCTTAGGAGTTAAACAATACCTCCTCACAACTAGGGCAATTCCCACATCTCCCCCTACAAACTCTTCGTCCAAAGGCTCATCATCATACACTGGCAGTCCTTCAAAAGCATTATGTTCTTCCTCACAGTCATCATTGTCAACAAACACTACTCTATTTGCAGCCTTCTTACATTCAGATTGCCTATGACCCATATCCCCACAAGCAATACACTTAATATCACTGCTACTACTGGCTCCCCTATTAAACTGATTACCACTCATAGTAGTCTTGGTTACATTACCACCTACACGATTCATCACAGGATTTCCAATAGGATTATTACTAGTGGGATTTCAGGAATTACCAAAACTGCTAGTTCGACGAGCCTGCTGCTTCTCAACCACAATAGCCCTTTGGTGTGCAGCTGAAACAGAGACAACATCAAACATATTGATGGTGTCTTGAATCTGACCCCGCAGTCCTCCAATATACCGAGCAACCAACTGATCTTCTGTCTCATGAATCTCATTCCTAGCAATGAGTTGGTAAAATTCGGTGGTATAATCATCCACTGAATTGGTTCCCTGCCTCAGATTCTGTAACCGCTGGTACATTAATCTTTGAAAATTATAAGGCAGGAACGTAGTCCGCATGTGCTTCTTCATTTTCTCCCAGGAGGTTATCTTCAGTTTTCCCATCCTCTCAGGTGACAGTTTTGCTTGCTGCCACCAGGCCGATGCTCGACCTCGTTGTCTGGTTGCTATTAAGGGAACACGTTTGTTTTCAGGCACTCCCTTAAATTCGAACACCTCCTCCACCATAGCTAGCCAGTCTAGAAATTCCTCAGGTGCAAGGCTGCTATGAAACTCAGGGATTTTAGTTCGCATTCCAGCCTCCCAACGCTGCCTATCATCATCTTCCTCAACAGGTCTACGTCGCCTGCGAGGTGCCTCTTCAATGTATTCCTCTTCTATACTCAAATCGTCCTCATCACTATTTGGATCAACACAACGATTCTGTTGATGATTTTGTCGCCCCTGATTGTCCCTATAATGGGTTTGCATCAAGGCGTCCATTCTCTCGGTAATCTGCCCTAACATCTATTCAAATTGTTCCTCCATTCGCGCCACCCTTTATTCTAGGTCACGCTCATTCCCCTCATCAGGACGTTGCTGCTGCTGTTGCCTTCATGGAGGCATGGCTCTCTTTTTTTTTTCTTTTTTTTTTCAAAGCGCAAGCTTTAGTACCAACTGACGTAGTGGAATATCAATGAAAGACGAAAATAATATTACAATCCGTTGATTCATGTACGAATACCGGAAAGCAATCTTCTATAACCTGTTGATTTTTGAAATACCAGGAAATAGGCATCAACTTTGTGTTTTCTAGGGAAAATCGAAACTGGAAGAAAGTAGGTTTTATTATTCAACAAAGACTGCCTCTTACAAAACAAAACACGCATATTTATAAGCTAAAAGGAAAAAATAAAACCCTAATGGGCTTAACAGGTTTCGGCCCAAAATAACAAAATAAAACAGTTTACAAAAAAAAGAAACGAATGCGCATAAAACTTCAGGGGCTCCGTTCGGGCTTTAGACTGATGATTTTGGGGTCAAAACTGGGCCATAATGGGTTCCTAAAGCATTGTTGTAGATCTCTGAACAAGCTTCGAAACAAGAACTCATGGGCCCCATGGCTCATCCTGTGCTAAAAGTTATGGCCTTTTAAAGGCGACCTGCGCAAAAGGCCCTATCTTGTTTCTCCAAAAACTGTAAAGCCCGCTCCTCTATTTGCTTGCCCGCATCATATCCTCTAAATCTTGTTTAATTAGTAAGAGACAATTAATTAGTGATTTAATTAAGCCCATGATTAATTGACAATGGGCTTAGTGAAATTTTTCTACAAAGTTCACTAAGCTAGCCCTTTTCACTTCTTTCACTTATTTATTAGTAGGACCCACCAAACAAGAAAAGCCCAATTAATCATAAATTAAATCCTTAAAGCCCAATAGTCATCATCCATAAATGAATTGGCCCATCATTATAACCGGCCCAAAGCACCAATACATCAAGACTTGAATTTTCCAAAACTGAGTGAACGATCATGCTAGCAACCTCGTTAACTTAATAACCCTCTCCATCCAGTTATCTCAAGGACTGAGATAATCAAGTTGAAGGCATCACACATGTTTGTGTGACTTTCTAGGTTCATGTCCGATTGACAATGGGAAATGACATTATCCGGAATGTCAAAAGAAAACTATCTCAACCAATCAAGGGAATTTTCATTCCTGATCGATTCTCATAGATCATGGTTGACCCCTAGCAATAGGTGCCATGACTATCCAACTGAATATGAATGTACAGATGGTAGTCCACATTCCAGGAAACCTCTGATCATAATTACCGTGCACTCAAATCCCTTTGTTCAGGATCCCGATCCATTGGCTAGGGTCATGGAAGTGTCAAACCCTAATATCGAGATATTATGTCCTCATCAAGACTCTATACTCGATAACAACCCTTGGCCAAGGACTTTACATCAAGAAGAATTTGATGGCATAGGATCTCAACTCTATTCACTCAAAGGAACTAATCCTTTCTTGGTCGATCACCACACCCCACTATATACTAGCTAAGGTCACTACATGTCATATGTCGGTGCACGGTTAGCCCCATCATATAACCAGTAACAAACCTCAACCACCTATATAAGTGACGTGCATAACCTCAAGTCAAATGACTATATATACAAAGATGATCATAGATGACCAATGATTGATAGACAGTGAAATTCCATGTTATTGTCATTCAACATCATTATTCGATCACTCAACCAATGAGTATCCACGTGTTTATCCTAGCACCTAGTCAAGTGGATAGTGACCCACCACTTCCATTTCATCAGTAAATCATACTTACTAAGAAGATAAATAGAGGTGATGGCATTTTCGGAACTAATGCGACCCAAGCTAAGAGTCCAACGGCCATAAACATATTTAAAGTATTCATACTAGACTGAATGGTCACTCCATTCTCATCAACCAAGTAACATTCATCTCATAAGTACTTAGGGACAGTATTCTCAACATAAATGTACAACCAACAGAAATGGAGAATAATATAATTCATAAAGGGAATTCAGTTACAATATATGTTCAAAGATAATACAAATATGGCTCACAGGGCAAACGTACACTAACGTAGAATAGGTTTGGTTTGAGAAATAAAAGATTTATATGAAGAAGATGAAATAGAGTACAATAAAGCTTCAAAGTTGAAATGGACTTAAGAGAATCTAAAATGAAATGTTGTCTTCTAACCATTTAAAGTTAACAAACTAAATAACAACTTCATAGAAGGAAGTATGACGAAAAAATGACTTCTAGTAAATCTTGAAATGAAAAGTCTCCTTCAAAGAAAAATCAGGAATAATGAAGTTTTGGTATTGAACAGAACTTTAAGTCTTGAAAATGGCATCAAAACAAAAGTCTTCTTCATCAAAGTTAAAGTTAACAAGTTGAATAACAAATCTTAAGAAGACATGATGATGAAAATATAAAAGCTAAGTAATGAAAACTTGAATTGAAAAGTCTATATAAAACTAAAAGGCTGGAGATCTAAATGAGACAATTACCGAAATTGAAAGGAAATAATTAAATTGTTCAATTGAATATTATCCTTCATAATTTGGCCATATTGATTAATAGTTATGTAATTTCCATTGAATGGTTGAACACCCTTACTAAAATTGCTATTGAATCCTTGAATGATCAAGTGTCTAAATATGTCATTCTTGATAAATATATAATGTGGACGAACTCTTTTGCTTTACAAATTTAAATCCTTAACTTGGCTATATATTTATTGGAATGTTTTGGAATATTTGATCACTTTCCTTAATGTAGCCAAAATGAACATATTATATGTGTTATTTTATATGCTTTTATCTTGTTAATCTAAGTAAATTGAACTCTTATATGGACTTTATGAGATGAATGACAGAAATACCCAACCGATGGGGTAAGGGGTTTAAATTACATCGGCATTGTGTACAATGACCTAATGGATAAGGTATAATATCCAAACCCTAATTAAGAGGGGTAAAATGATCTTAGCCATAAAATTTGATCAGTCTTATGTAATTATATGAGGGAGTATGCCGGCCTCTGCTCTCAATGTGGAATTCTTAATGTGATGTGGCTTGATTTTTTTGTCTTACAACTCTTATTAAATATCTTGCTATCTCCTTCATGTGTTTATGAAATACCTTGATATATATTTATTACTCTGTAATCCATTACCTCTTTATTGTTATTATTTACTTGTTATCTTATTTGTAATCTCATTATTATTAAAATATGAACCAAGAACCATTCTTGTGAGCTAGTCTTGAAATACCTAGCCTCACAAATATGATAGTATATTTGTTACTCATTGAGTTTGTACTCACCTATTTGAGGTTTGATAATTTTCAAGATCAAAGTAGATAAAAGTGGTTCCAAAGGTTTTCTTGTTTTTCAAATTGGAACCCTCTACATCAATGTAAAAGCCATTTATTTTGGAGTCTACTTGGGGTATTTTAAAGGCTCCACGGCTAGAGGATTAGTTAGTATGTTTATATGGAATATATAATAATTTGTAGATTTTAATGAAATTAAGATTATATTCTTTAGGTGATGTCAATGTTACAATTATTATGACTTGAGCTACTTAATGAGATCGTATGAATAATATTGAATATGGAAGATTTGTGAAATAATTATTGAAGTGAGGTTAAGGTTGGATTAGAAGTACTTTTGTGTAGGTGTAATTTTGGGATATTAAATTTTTATTAGTCGATACCATGTCGAATTTATTTGTAAATGTATATGAGTATGGGTTTTATAGGTGTTTGATAGCCTTCAGCTTTCCTATATTCTAGGGCCGTCACATTTTCAAAAGTGAATGTGATAAAAGTGTGTGTGTGTGTATATATATAGCATAGGCTAGTCAATAAAGTTTATTTGTATTCATGGATTATCTTTAGTGAAGGATTTGACAGAAATTATAATATGAACTTGTAACTTGTAACATGAGTGAGATAAGATGCATCGTTATTATAATATACTAAATACACGAGACTGATCAGGTTTTATGTTTAGCGCTTGGACCCTCTAAGAAGGGCTAGATAATATATCCTACCCGTGGGTTACCATATGCATATAGTCTGATATTTTTCCCCATCAGTTAGAGATTCCTGTCAATAGGTTTCGTATAAGTAGTTTCATGACATAAGAAAGAGAAATTATACATATGTGATATCATATAAGCTTGGCTTGAAGTAATATAATCAAAACGAACATGGATACTTGGCAAAATAAAAGGAAAAGCTTGAAAGTCATATGCATGCATAATAAACTATAACATCCTTATATGATATGATTCAATTTGTATACAATCTTAGCATCAATGCCTTTATAAAACCTAAAGTCAAAATTTAGGATTTTGGCATTTTATGAACTCAAAACCTTAAGTCATGTATTATAGCTTGTATTAACTTGTAAAAATCTCTATTTTCATCCATGCTTCTCAATTTAACTTAATATTTATTCTATGTTCATAACCTCAAAATTAGAATTTTTCATCTCATGAACATATAACTTGATATCTCATGATTTAATGCTTCTTAGAGTCTATAAAGATGATTTCTCTATAAAGATGATTTTTAACTCCATTTTTACTATTCAAAGAAGAGCTATGAAAGGTAGAGAAGAAATTCATGTAATTGTTCACCCATTTTCCATAAATATCTCTACCTTCTCATCCAACCATAATTCATGCAATTAATACTCTTAAACAACTATTCAACATGTCACAGCCCAACTTGGAAGCCATGACGGTCCTAGGGTACGGGTGATGCTTATGCTACCAGTACCACGAAGAACCCATAAAACTATACTATATGGCATGCAATACAATAATTAGCTCAAAATGGCTTAACAATCTTATGAAAAATTGGGCAGCATCTCCTTTGTATAAGGAGTATGCCCAGCTGCTAAAAACACAAATAAGCACTTCAACTATATACTTCCATATCTATCACAATATCAAGGATCCCTCTGGATCTTCACAACAACACAATAACAACATCTGATCAACAGATCACAATCATATATCTCAAAATATATAATTATATCTCCAAAATGCAACTTAGATATAAAGATGCAACAAACTATATATACATGCCAAACTTAATTTACAGTACCATGAAACCTCTATTATGTACATTATTTACAAATACTTTAGATTTGGAATTTACATAGCACTAGTCAAAACTTCCATGGTGAGGATAGGATGCCAATGGAATACGGTCCTCACAGCTGACCTGAAATGTTAACCACTGAAGGGGGTGAGTATAAAAATA
>CANXYC011105156.1:0-17264 GCA_948193065.1 Aleurites moluccanus | reverse complement strand
TCCAGCATGTACATCACTCTATAAAAAAACAACTCTAAAAATAAATCCGCCAAACACACACCCAACAAAATGTAAACCCCCCCCCCCCAAACACAAAAATGGCATTTGCTTTTTTTTTTTTTTTTTTTTTTTTTTTTTTTTTTTTTTAAATATGAACACATAGTATCTAAATCTGAATAATTTACGCTCGAATCGGAGAAATTTAATAAGCGTAAAACTCTCTTAATATCTATTTTTTCATTTACAAAACTCAAATTGGAGGCTTTTTTAAACCCAATCCTACCTTAAAATCATTGACGTCAGAGGATCACATATCAAAGATTTAATCGAGATAAAACTAAATTTGAATTGTAATTAAATTAAATATATAATAAATATTATATAAAATGTATTATAATTAATATTACTTATTAAAAATTATGATAAATAAAATATAACTAAAAAATTAATTAAGTAAATATTAATTAAATAATTTATTAAATAATATTTCAAATAAAATATACATAATGATTGGATGTAATTTTTTTAAAAAAATTAATAAATATAATTTCTCAAATTAAAAGAAGATTAATAATTAAATTATTATATCAGTCTCAGAAACAAATTAAATTAGTATATCATAATATTAAATATCAAATTTGAGAAAGATATTACAAAAGCTCTTCCTAGTGTAGTGAAATCTTTTTAAAAAACTTACAAGAGGTCTAGTGTTGGATCCGAAATTTAATTTTCTAAATATACTTCAAAAACCAAGCCAGTAATCCATTTGAACCGAGATTAGATTATCGATCTATAGGTTACAGGAAAGTTTGTCATTTTCAGTAGAAAAATGTTTATTGTTCAGATCGGACCGGTAAGGAGTCTGGTTCCTAAATTTCTCAATATGACCACCATTGTGATTCGAGTTCTACAACTATGATTTTAATAAAGATAAGGCCAAAATTATAAAATTTATATTTAAAGTCCATTTATTATTCTGTAAAGTCCCAGGGCTCATGCTTAGAAGCCTTGGGTAGTGGCTTATTGTTTACGCAAAAATCAATTAACAATAAAGTGTAAATCTTTTGATTAATAGTCTAGATGATTCAATACTAATCAACAATACACTGATAACCAAATACAACTAATAGAATTTTAAATTAATTAATATATAAGCAAAAAATACCATCAATTAATTTAACTCAGAAGTTTTATAGAAAGATACAATAAAATAATTTAAAAATCTAGTGTATAGACATAAAAACCATCAACTAAATATTTTAAGAGTATGATGTTTATATTATCGAAGCTATCAATCACAGGTGAGTGTCTAGATCGTTAGTCGTTAACTCAAGAAAAACAAAAAAAATAAAGCTAAAAAGGATAATATGTATATTTGTAATTTTTTGCGAGAGCCCTTCTGAAATAAAATTAATCTATTTATAGTGTATTGCTAGGATATCCTTTTTTATTTAGAAATTTGTGAATTATCAGGATTACTCCTTATTTCCAGGAAATCATAATTTTTCATAGTGATCTAATTAAAATTGTCCATTCCCTGCAATTGACTTTATAAAACATGAGCCAAACCAAGTCATCATTTCATAATGGGCCTCATTCTTGATTTTTATAATTATAGGCTTCTTTAATTTTGTGCCGATGTTTACAATGTCCCCTACAATTTTTTTAGTTTAAGAAAGTAAAAAGTTATACCTTTCTATCGACCATGCTACAACCGCCACAACTTGTCAGAACCACTAAATCGCCACATATCCAATTTCAATATTTTTGAAACATTTTAACAGCTAAAGGAAACCAAATAGTCATAACTTCGATTCTCAAATTTAATTTCCCAACCGTTTTTAACTGCTCAAGGTAGCTGAACTGTCATATTTTCAATTTTAACGTTGGCCCTTATAAAAACATACCTCAATCTTATTTTCACTTTACACTGTTATTTTGACCTCATTTGGATAAAAACCGTTTAGAGTATTTCTCTCAAATTCTTTCACGAGTTAATCCAAATTTCAATATCACTTAAGTAAGTTGTTCATCTTTTGTCTATTTTTTCCATTTTTAATCTTTAGATCCGGACTTACACCCTCTTTTTCCTGTTTATTGGTTTCACTAGGATGGTCCATTCTCATAAAGGGAAAGATGTTGTGCCAGCAAACCAACCGAGATCTTCAAAGAGGCTAGTAAGCCTAATCGGTCAATCAATCTCCAGGTAATGATCCTCTCTGATCATCAATACACTCTACTGTTGATCCTAACTTCTCGGGGAACTAAATATGTATAATACTCTAGAAATTGCTACAGTAATTGAACAGTATAACTAATTATCGGATCGGAAAACACCGACAAAACTAAGAAATTTCGAAGAATTTTTACAGTAACCAATTTAAGTTAATTTTTCTCAATATTATGGCTAATAAGAGATTAAGATTAATTATAGCTAATTATATGAAGAAAGTATGGAAAAGTATTAAATATATTAGAAAATCAACATAATGGCTAAACCGTAAATAAGTGAAACTTCAGGGGTATTTTGGGAAACCCATTGTCTATGTTCCAGAATGGCTCTGAAACTATTTTTATAATAAAGTACAGATAAAAATAAGTCATTTCAGTTCCACTTTGAAATCTAATTCTCAACAGAATAGACATAATAAATTACAGAAGAAAGTGGGGTAAAAATCAAATTATTGGATAGTTTAAGGATCAAAATGTAATTTGTCGATTTTGCTTACTATATAAACATGCCTTAGAAAAATTTTTGTTCATTTATTCCTCCCATCTTAGCTTGGACGAACCATTTCTCTTCACATCTCCACCATTTTCCAAGTCATTTCTTAAGAAAAATCTAAAGAAAACAGTGAATCAACCATAATTCTTCCATTTCCTAACTTTGATTCACTTGGAAATTCAAAGAAACTCAAGAACAAAATGAAGGGGAATTTCGAATACTTCATCCACCAAAGGTAACAAGTTGATTTCTTTGATTAATTAGATGATTTAGGTGTGTTAGATGATGAATTGAATGGGTTTAGTGTTCAATTGCATCAATTGATGCATTTGGTAGAAAATTCCCAAATTAGAAACCTTAATTCAAAGTTGTTATATGTGAAACCTTAAATTGATGTTAGTTAATATTTAATTAGCTTAGAATATATTAATTGGAGGCTAATGGATGAATATTTTGTGATTGATTTGGTGTAGAACACAAAGAATTGAATGAATGTGACTTTTTTGCCTCCTTTGAAGCTTTTGGTGGCAAATCAATTTTTGAAACCAATTTGAAGTGTTAGGTGAGTTTAATATGCATCATTTAACATGTCTATTGCATTGAAATAAGAATTGAAAACCTTCCCCAAAATTCTTGTTTTGGCCGAATAGCCTAACATTATTTATGTCTTTGTTTTTGCTTTGTTTTTTCCTTTGAATTCTCAAGCTATTTTAATCCTTTAAATGATATTTATTGTTATATACCTATTGCCTATTGAGTTACCTTGATTGAGAGGTTATTGTTGAATGTATGGGCAATGTCAATGTTACACCATAACCTAGCCAAATTATCCATTCAATGTTGCACACCAAGTGTTCGATGAAATGCCTAGTTCATTTTGCCATAGGCCTATCACTTGCTTCCACCATAGGCCTACCATTTGAATGCTATTGTTGTCAGCGATATTGGCTAGCCAATTGTTCCAACCATTTGACCATTGATGACCATCCTATGTTCCAATTTAATGTTAATTATTAAACACACTGTTATTGTTTACGTACCTTCTATTGTTTATTTGTTACTTAATTACAGTCTCGTTTGATTTATTCACGAGCTAATTGTCCTAGCCATAAGACCTTATCAGTCTTATGTATATGATATGAGCTCAATATGAGCTACTATGTGTTCATGGCCCATTATCTATCTTATTTACATGATATGTGCTTTGTAGCCTATCTTCTGGGTTCAATTCATTGTTTTTGTAAGTTACTTTCTCATTCTGTAATTGGTGTGCAACCTTTTTGTTTATTGTTTATCTACCAAATGTTTATTGTTATCCTAACTATTTTCTATTGTATGATGCATATTAGATTCACTCAATATTTAATACTCACTTCCTTCAGTTGTTTTCCTTTTTACAGGTGTAGAGTAGGAGGTAGTATCCGATCTGTAGATTCTCTGTAGATATCTGATGTGTCTATTTTGACAGTATTAATATTTTTGACATTGTATTTATGTATTTATTTAGTTGCTCCATGGATTTGTATTAATGGCATAGTTAGACAGTAATTATATATGTATAGCATAATATAGAAGCTAAATATAGATATGGCATATTATGATGATATTTTCAATCAATTGCAGAATAGATTACAGACTGTCAGACTACAGAGTAACAGAATGGTATAGTGGATATTAATTAACTAATTGGTTATTGATGAGATAGTAAATGATTATAGTAATTGATACTGGGTTTTACAGGTGTAGGTCGCTTCTGGCATCTCCCGCATCCTAGGACCATCATGTTCCAAAATCGGGACGTGATAGAGGTGGTATCAGAGCATAGGTTTATATGAATAGTAACTAGATACAGAGTAATAAACTTAAGTAAACCATGGAGCTTAGGGATTCATGTTTCGTCTTTTGTTGTATTCGTTAAGTATGTATGAGTATTCTGCGATTTTTATCATTCTGAATTTATTTATGTTTTTTGTTTTCTGATAGTTTGACAAAGATGTCTGACTATAGAGATAGAGAGGATACCAGAAAGGCAGAGGTAGCCTCTAACGAGTCCCTTTTCAGAGAGATTACAGAGGAACAAACTAAATCTCGATGGATGATAGAGAAGACCAAAGTTAGTGATGACCCCTAGAGGATGGAGATGACACAGGGGATGATGAATTTACGTCAAAAATTAGCAGAATTGAGGCGAGAACGATAAAATATGCCGCTACCAGTAGCACCAGTAATGCCACCTCTTGCTGCACTAGCTGTTGTATCTGCTGCTCTTGCTGCTGCTCCTGCTCCAGCTCCTGTACAGCTAGCGGTAGTTCCTTATGTGCCTGCAGTATAGAGAGTTACCATGTTTAATTTTCTAAGACTTCAACGAGGATTGATTAGATACCAATAGTCCGAGAATTCCCTGATGATTTTCTAGGGCTACCTTCGGACAGGAAGATTGAGTTTGAGATTGATGTGTATCCGGACACCGATCTTATATCCATTCCTTTATATGGAATGGCACCTACAAAATTAAAAGAGTTGAAGTTACCACTGCAGGAATTGTTGGATAAAGGATTTATTAGACCGAGAAGTTCTATGTGGGGTGTTTCATTATTATTTGTGAAAAAGAAGGATGGCTCATTTAGGATATGTATAGATTACCGATAGCTGAATAAGGTGACTGTGAAGAACAAATATCCTCTGCCATGGATAGATAATCTGTTTGATCAATTGAAAGGTTCCAGTCATTTTTCGAAGATTGATATGCAATCTGGGTATCATCAGTTTAGAATTAAGAAGGAAGATGTACTCAAGACTGCTTTTAGAACCCCGTATGGACATTATGAGTTCCTGGTGTTGCCATTCGGATTGACTAATACACCGACTGCTTTTATGGATCTAATTAATAGGGTATTCAAGCCATTCTTGGATAAGTTTGTCATAGTGTTCATTAATGACATTCTTATCTATTCTAAGAGTGAGGAGGAGCATGTAGAGAAATTGAGGATTGTATTACAGATACTTCGAGAAACCAGTAGTTTGCTAAACTATCTAAATGTCAGTTCTAGTTAACTGAAGTGTGTTTCTTGGGGCATGTTGTTTGTAAAGATGGTATCAAGGTGGATCCTCAAAAAGTTGAAGAAGTTGCAAATTGGACCCGGCCTACAAATATTTCAAAGATCCGCAGTTTCCTTAGTATGGCAGGATACTATAGACAGTTTTTGAAGGATTTCTCTAGGATTGCTGCTCCATTGACTAAGTTAACCAGGAAATAGGAGAAGTATCAATAGACAGATGAATGTGAGAAAAGTTTCCAGAATTTGAAGTCTTGTCTCACAAGTGCTCCAGTGCTAGCTTTGCCAATAGAAGATAATAAGTTTACAGTGTACTGTGATGCCTCCAAAGTTGGATTGGATTGTGTACTGATGCATAATAGAAGGGTGATTGCTTATGCTTCTTGACAATTAAAGAAACATGAGATGAACTATCCGACACATGATTTGGAGATGGCAACTGTGGTATTTGCACTAAAGATCTGGAGATATTATATGTATGGGTCTAAATGTAAGATATATATTGATCATAAAAGTCTGCAGTATATACTTCAGCAGAAGGATCTGAATCTCCGGCAATGAAGATAGGCTGAATTGTTAAAGGATTATGACTGTAAAAGCCTTTACCATCCGGGTAAGGCTAATATAGTAGCAGATGCACTAAGCCGAAAGTCTATGGGTAGTCTAGCTCACATCTCAGTTTCCAGAAGGTCTTTGATTCGTGAGATGAAGGAGTTAGCTGACATGGGTATAGAGTTAAAGTTGGGATCCCAAGATTGTAACCAAACTTTGATAGCCCAATTTTGAGTTAAGCCACTGTTGATTGATGATATTAAGATGGCTCAGGATAGGGATCCATATCTTCTGAAGTTAAAGGTAAAGTTCCAAAGTTCACAGTTGATGATGGTGTATTGAAATATGGTAAACGATTATGGTACCTGATATTAATGGACTTCAGGATCAGATAATGAGAGAGGCAGTTATTCTTCTTACAGTGTACATCCTAGAATTACCAAGATGTATCATGACCTGAGATATGTTTATTGGTGACCTATATAAAGAGGAATGTGGCTAAATTTGTGTACACATGCTTAGCCCATCAATAGGTTAAGTTTGAGCACCATAAGCCATCTGGGTTGCTTCAGGAGATAGAGTTGTCATAGTGGAAATGGAAGCAGGTTACTATGGATTTCATGGTTGGTCTACTGAGGTCTTCATGAGGGTATGATTCCATATGGATTATTGTTGATAGATTGACTAAATCTGCTCACTTTTTGAAAGTGAAGACCAGTTATTCTACAACTCAATATGCACAATTGTATGTTAACAAGATTGTCAGGCTTCATGGAGTGCCATTGGTGATTATAGCTGATAGAGGTACACAGTTCACTTTTCAATTTTAGCAAAAATTCTATGAGGCTTTGGGTACACAACTAAGGTTTAGTATAGCTTTCCATCCACAGACAGATTGACAATCAGAGAGAACTATCCAAACATTGGAAGATATGCTTCAATTATGTGTTCTGGATTTCAAGGGTAATTGGAATCAGTATCTACTGTTGATTGAGTTTTCCTATAATAATAGTTACCATTCATCAATCGATATGGCTTTATATGTGGCATTGTATGGTAAGAAATGCCGGTCACCTGTATGTTGGGTGGAACCAGGTGAGAAATAGTTGGAGGGTCCATAATTGATTAAGGAGACAATGGAAAATGTGCCAATCATCAGAGAGAGGATGAAGACCGCTTTCAGCAGACAGAAGAGTTATGCCAATTCGAAGTGAAAAGATGTGCACTTTGCAATTTGTGACTATGTGTTTCTTAAAATCTCACCTATGAAAGGTGTTATGAGATTTGGGAAGAAGGGTAAGTTGTCACCAAGATACATTGGGCCATTTGTGATTCTTGAGAAGATTGGTAATGTGGAATATAGATTAACTCTTTCACCTAACCTGAGTCATTTGCATCCGGAATTCCATATTTTGATACTACGAAAGTACGTGCCAGATCCGTCACATATACTTGAGTTGCAAAATACGGAGATAGAGGAAGACTTGTCATATGAAGAGCTACTAGTAGAGATTGTTGATCGATAAGTAAGATAGTTACAAAACAAGGAGATACCGATGGTCAAAGAGTTATGGAGGAATCAGTCGATGGAGGAGTGTACCAGGGAAAGCAAACAGGATATGAAAGTCAAGTATCCATTCCTATTTCAACATTGAGTTATGTTTTTATTTTAAATTCGAGGATGATTTATTTAAAGGAGGTACAATGTAAAACCCTATAAATTGCTACAGTAATTGAACAGTATAACTAACTCTAGAAATTGCTACAGTAATTAAACAGTATAACTAATTATTAGACAGGGAAACACCGACAAAACTAAGGAATTTCAGAGAATTTTTACAGTAATTAATTTAAGTTAGTTTTTCTCAGTATTATGGCTAATGGGAGATTAAGATTAATTATAGCTAATTATATGAAGAAAGTATGAAAAAGTATTAAATATGTTGGAAAATCAATATAGTGGCAAAACCGTAAATAAGTGGAACTTCAGGGATATTTTGGGAAACCCACTGTCTATGTTCCATAATGGCTCTGAAATTATTTTTATAATAAACTACAGATAAAAATAAGTCATTTCAGTTTCCACTTTGAAATCTAATTCTCAACAGAATAGACATAATAAATTACAGAAGAAAGTGAAGTCAAAGACTAATTATTGGATAGTTTAAGGATCAAAATATAATTTGCCCATTTTGCTTACTATATAAGCATGCCTTAGGAATTTTTTTTTTCATTCTTTCATAATCCAACAATTAACTTCCAATTAATATATTCTAAGTTCAATAAACATAAACTAACACAAAATCAAAGATTCAATTCATACAACTTCAACTTAGGGTTGGAATTAGGGAAAAGTATCCAAATGCATCAATTAATATAATTAACCACATTACCCATTCTATTTAACATCTAAAACATCTAAATCAAACATTAAACTAAACAAATCAACTTATTTTGTAATACCCCAGTAGACAGAATAATGGATAGTGTGGAAGTACAGAAGACAGTATAGATATAACGGACTATAGTAACAAATATAATGTTAATTGAAGTATGAATAGGTTCAATTGATTATGGAAATATACAGATAATGATAGATAGTAATATTCAAGAATTTTTGAGCCTCAATCGGGCCACTTTTGATGTACTGCTCTGGAAAGTATCGGTGTTAATTACACTGCCGGGAAAATAGCAGTCCGGTTAATTTAAGAATTTTGATCCAAACTTGGGGGGATTAAATAAGTTAATTTTATGTGAAATTATAGTGAAAAGAAAGAGGTGACAAATATTTTGGAACACTGAAAATAAGAGTAATGGCAAAATTATAAATAAAAGTAACTTTGGAGGCAATTTTGAAAATTCACTGTCTAGGATCCAGAAATGACCCAGAACTATTTTTAAATGATAGAACAACTTAAAATAAGGTATTTCACTCCCCAAACTTGAGGTTGAATCTAAACAGAATTGACAGAATAAATTACAGAAAGTTTTAGGATCAAAAATGCAAATAAGGAAAATTTTGGGCCAAAAGTATAATTAAACAAAGTTGTGGGACTCACCCATTCTAGAAATGGAGCTAGGTGGCCGTCCATGATGGTGAGGGGATGAAATTTTTGATAGAAAATGATTATTTGATTTATTAATTAATTGGAAAGGTGACAAATCACCAACAATCTAGAAATTTCTACTTCTATCTTCATTTCTTTTAAGTTGGCTTTTGGTGTATGGAAAAAGAGGATAAGAATAGTTATTGAAAAAGGTGTTGGCCGAATCAAAGGGAAGAAAAAGAATCAAAAATTTTCTCTTAACCTTTCCATAGAAATCAACCAAAATTAGATAGGAAGAGCTGAGAAAAAGAAGAGGGAGAAGAGGAAATTGATAGAGATTATGTTAAGCTATTTTGGGAAAGAAAAAGAGAAGGAAATGAAATCATCTAAGTGAAAGGTAATGATTCTAAACTTATCATTTTTAATTTTATTCAAGAGTTCTATAGCATGATTTGGCAAATAATTGAGGTAATTAAGTTAAAAATGTAGAGAATGAGCTAGGGTTTATATAGTTTCTGAAATATGTTTTGAGGCAGTAAATTGTGGCTAATATTCCAAAATTTTAATGACTGAATTTGAAGATGGTTAAAACATAAAAGTTGTAGATAAATATGTTAATTAGATTTTTGTAAAATTAATTTGGAAAATTCGAAGTGAGAAAAGAGTTATTGGGTAAATACTATGATTGACCTGGAATTAGATTTTCTAGAAAATGCTACTGTGTTTTTATTATACATAATGATAAAGATAGAATTAGAAAATGTGTTCAACATTAAAAGTATTAATTTATGTCTTATCTATAGTACTGTAAAATGGTTTTGTAATTTGATGTGTGGTTTATGAGATATTAGGTCATAAGTATGGACTGCCCAGAATAATTGTTTAATAGAACATAGGTTATAGATTTCTATTAGTATGAGGACTTTAAATTCTGAATTAGAGAAAGTGTTAAACATAAAAGATGTTCATTTATATATTATATAATTTTTTGTAAAATGTTTTTGTAATTGGATGAGCACAAAATTAATTATAGGCATAGAAACAGGGTCTATTTGGATAAAGATTTCAGGACAATAGTTTAAATTTGGAAATTCACTAATAATTGTTCAGTGATCCAAAAATTATAAAATTTGGATATGTTATAATTTTATGTGTCTATTTTTAATAGGAAAAGGGATTACAGTAATTGGTTAAGTATTGATTGAGTTATTAGCAAAAGAACAGTATCTGCTAGAATAAGATTTGTAGGCAGAATGCAGGCAGTAGGACTGGTTGTAACAGTAAGTTTAAATTAACACCATAAATTATGTAGTAATGAGTTTAATATGAAATTTGGATATTTTAGAACCTTATATGTTAAGTTTAATTAGGAATAATAATTGAAGAAATTGGATAATTGTAGAGAGAGATTTGAGTAATGGAACACAGGCTGCCAGTAAAGAATTTTGCACAGAAAAACCCTAGTAACTTGGAAATTTGAGGAATTTTTTTTAATATAAGTAATGTAAGTTTATGTTAAATAGTATCTAAATGAAAATTAATTGGATATGTAGAGTTAAGTATGAATAAGAGACGTGATGGATACCATAAGAGATAAGGCAAAGAATCAAGGATAAAGGAAAAGGGAAATGTACAAGTTATAAGCTAAGGTGAGTAATGTATACATCATATTCATGCCATGATATATTGACCCGATGAACATGTTTCCTTCTTGATTAAATGCCACTTGTTATTGTTGATTATTCTTTGATCTTTCTAAAGATTGAAATCATCCAAATCCATTGATTGTTATTGATATTGAAATGCCTATTGTACTTGATTGACTATATACCTGAATTGCTCCTAAAAGTATGCACACCAAATGTTTAAACATATACTATGATATTTATTGTTAATTTCTACCCTTGTATCAAGAAAAGAAACCGATACGTGATTAATAAAATATATTGACACTGATTGACAAGTAAACCCATGTGTATCGATCGAAAGCCATTGTACCGTAATGTTCCTAATGAATACTTGATATTGTTATTGATTTCTATTGGCATATTTACATGTGGATTTGACAGAGCTGTCTCTTCGACGGGGTAGTGGGTACATGCCGTCGGCAATGTGCACATTGACTATATGTGATACCCTAGCTGGGAAGGGTTAACTGTCCTAGCCATAGGGTCTGATCAGCCTTATGTACATGATATGAGATTGACATGAGATTGATATGAGATTACATGTGTTCTGGCCCTTTATATGTCTTATCTACATGATACGAGTATTAATTACATGTTCATTGATTCCAAGCTTATATCTTATTGCTTACTATTGATGGCCATTCTTTTATCGATTTAATTATTACCTATTCCAAACTTCCAAAGATATTTGGTATGCAAATTAATTAATTTTTGACAAGCAAATTGAATAAACTGATATTCTTCATTGTATTTATTAATACTTGACTACCATTGTTATCCTTTGTTATCATATGCTTATATCTCATATTTAATGATGTATACATGCTCACTGAGTATTTTATACTTACCAAATAGTGGTTTATAATTTTTACAAGGATGAGATAGAGGGAGATTATTCCAAGTCAATTTCTTTTCCAACTTGGGATGTCAAGTACATCGAGGTAGAATTTTATTCTCTAAAGATCGTGAGTGTCAACTCTTAGAGCTCCGTGGTACTATGTATAATTAGATGATTGAGTACTATAATGATGTATGAACATTGAAATAACTGACAATTCAGTGGCATTCAAAATGTAATGTGTAATCCTTAATGATTGATAATGACAATGATAGTGAAGTGATAGAGACAGTGATACTGAAGATGCTAAAATGAAATTCACATGTTTAAAAAGAGAGTTAAAAGTGCCATGTATGATTGTTGATATATGAAGTTGAGGGTATAAGAATGGCAAATTATTGGCAGTATAAAAATAATTTTTAGTGCAGGCTATGTAATTTTTGAGGGACCTGGTTTTGGGTCAGGATTAAGGTTAAAATTTCAAAGGAAACTCTGACAAATTTTCTGTAAAATTTATAAGTAATAAATGGAATTTAAGCATTGATGAATGAGTTAAGATTGATTGAATGGTTGATAACTGGATTATTCATGGGTTCTACAGGTTTCCAGTGACCTTAAGTCTACCCGTGTCCTAGGACCATCGCGGCCTAAAAGTGGGTCGTGACATATTATCTCTAATAGATGTGTGGGCCGAAAATCATAAACTAAAAAACCTTGAAATTTCTTGATTTTTCAAGCAACCCAAGGTTGGAAATCAATGAATCAAAGGTTTGATTCAAGTTTTCTTTAGGTTTTCTTAAGAAATTTCCATGAAATTTTGGTGGGAGGAAGCTTGAAGATTTCGGCCAAAGCTAGGAAGAGGAAGAAGATGACCAAAAATGTTTAAGTGTTGCTTATATATTAAGTTAAAAATGGCAAATTATATTTAAGTCTTTAAACTTTCCATAAATCATACTTTGACTCCCAACTTCTTCTGTAATTTATTCTGACAATTCTGTTGGGATTTAGATTCCAAAGTCAAAATTCAAATAGCTTATTTTTATTTATACTTTATTATAAAAATAGTTTCAGAGCCATTTTGAAACTCAGACAATCGATTTTCCACTATACCCTCTAAGTTCTACTAATTTATGATTTTGCCATTACTTACTTTTTCAATGTTCCTAAATATTTTTCACCTCTTTCTTTTCATCATAATTACACATATAATTATATTATTCTTTACCCCTAGTCTGAAGAAAAAATTCAACTGTCGACCGGACTGCGATTTTCTCGGCAGTGTTATTAACACCGATATTTTTTGGGACAGTAACTCATATTTTCTAACTGTGTCTCAAAAATTATCTTTAGTTATTTTGATGATTCCAAACTAAAAATTGGTTATATTAACATTAAATTATGGTAAGTTTTTCTAGGGTATTATATTCTACCCCCTTCAAATAAATTCATCCTCGAATTTAAAATAAACACATACCTTAATGTTGGAACAGGAATGGATACTTGTCCTTCATATCCTGCTCGCTCTTCCATGTGCACTCCTCCATTGTCTGATTCCTCCAAAGTACTTTTACCATTGAGATATCTTTATTTCACAATTGCTTGACTTGTCGATCAATAATCTCTACTGGTAGCTCCTCATATGACAAGTCTTCGTTAACCCTAATATCTTGTGTCTCCAATACATGTGATGGATCAGATACATACTTTCGTAGTTGAATATACCTCAATCTCAAACTCTATCTCCCTATTTGGGGTTAATCCTGGCAATTCATCAGGGAAGACATCAGGAAACTCTTATGGAAGTCTTCTGCACATCTATCACATGAGCCAGGTATGTTGAATAACCCTTTCTTATCATCCTTCTAGCCTGGATAGCAGGAATAAAACTGATTCTGGATTCCCATCTATCACCATGAAATTCAAACTCTGACTGCCCCTCAGGTTGGAATTTAACCCTCTTCTCATAATAGTCAATAACTGCACGATGTACGTTAGCCAATCCATACCAAGTATTACATCAAGTTTTAACACAGGCAGTTCTATCGAATCAGCGAGCATAATATTATCATCTATCTCAATCAAACTAGGATAATAATAATTCACCTCTACACTCTCCCCCATAGATGTAGCTATCTCTAGTGGCACACTTAATAACTGCCTCTCTTTATTCAACTTAGGTGCAAACAGTGGTGAAACAAATGAATGTGTAGCACCAGAGTCAAACAATGCATCAATAATCTCATTTTATATTAAAATAGTATCTGTAACCATATTATCACATCTTTGTGCTTCCTGAGTGTTTCACTGCAAAAACTCACCCCTGACATCTACCTGCTGGGCCTGACTGCTACTCGGTGCCTGTCCTCTGCCTCTACCCCTATTAGGAGCCTCCCTAGCAATATTCTGACTCATATGTACAGTAGGCTAGGACACTGTAGCAGATGGCTGCTGATCATCCTATAGTGGATATCTGCTGATAAAATGACCATGCTGCCCATATTTCAGACAAGCACCTGTCTGATGTCGACACTCCCCTTCTTGCCTTCTACCACATAAACTGCAAATAGGTACATTGGGCATCTGTGTAACATGTCTAGAAAAACCCTGAGAATAAGCTGGTGTAGACTGCACTGAAGGTCCTCTACTCTGTGTCCTCCTCCTCTGACTACCAAATGGAGGTCTCGGATCAAACCTGGGCACTGGCTCAATCTGTCTAGGCTGGGAGCTATTCTTCCCTCTCCTACCCTATGATCCAAGCCCTCCCTTCCTCTTCTAATCCCTTTTAGCTCTCTTTGACTTGTACTTTTCTTCCATCTGATTGGCCTTATCAATGATGGTAGTCAGAGATGTGAATTCTGTAGCCTGTAGGGCATTATGAAGTGAAGCATGCAAACCCCTTCTGAACCTGTTGATCAAATCTGCCTCAGTAGGAGCAATATGTGTAGCATACCTACTCAATCTGATAAACTCCTCAGCATACTCCTCCACTGACCTACTACCCTGCTCGAGCTGCTCAAACTGTATCAGATTTCTGGTCCTCACCCCTTTTATCAGAAACTCATCAATTAGCCCCTGTTTGAACTCTGCCCAAGTAGGAGGATGATCACCATACAATTTGGGCTCTAACCGTCAAGAAAACCATGTCCAAGCTTTCCCCTTCAGCAACAAACCTACTAGCTCTAACTATTCTAGTATCTGAACAAAGTAGTCTCCTAATTACCATTTCAACCTGCTCAAGGAAATTGATCGGCTCATCACCTCTGTCACCCCTGAACTCTGGTAAATTTAGTTTCAGAAAACTAAACATAGATACTTCGCCCTAATCAATAACTCAACGGGCTCCCTGTACAATAGGCTTTCCAGGAACTACAGCTGGCTGCACAAGAGCTGGAGCAGGAACTGCAATAGCAACAGGAACTGGTGTTGCTGCTGGTGCTAGAGGTGGTGGCATATTCTATAGTTCCCGCCTCAATTATGCCAATTCCCAACACAACTCCATCATGCCCTGCATCATCTCCATCCTCTAGGGATCATCACTCCTCTCTGTCTCCTTTGTAATTCGTAGGTATCTGGATGGTCCCTCTAAAAATTTCCTGACTCGAGACTCATTAGAGACTACCTCTGCCTCTCTAGTATCCTTGTCTCTTTCTATAACACCAAGTCCTAACCGAGCCTAGTATTGTTAAGGACCTTCGGGAATTTTTATTTAATTATTTGGAATTTATTTGATGTGTTTACATATGTGTTTGATTGCTAATTAATTATTTGGAAAAAATAAAATAATGATAATAAAATAAATAAATAAAATAAAATAGCCAAATTGGGTTACAAAAATAATAGGACTTGATTTCAAAAGGAAATAAATAGTAGGGATTTAATTGAGAATTTATAAGGACCCATTTGGAGTAAAAGAGTAGGAGGGAGGAGTTAGTGACATTTTAGCTCATCTTGATTCAATGAATCAAGGTATTGGTATATTCTAATCCTAAAGATGCATGTGTAGGACTTAAAGTATGCTTAATGAGATTGGATGCACTAGATTGCTTGGCCAAATCCCACTAACTATTAATTTAAACAAAACAATTCTGCATTTTGTATTTTCACCACCCAAAAATCGTGTACTCAAAGCAAAAGCAAGAGAATTCCTTCTTCTTCTTTGTGTGTTTCGGCCATTGATGAATATTTGAAGCTTTTAGAGATTTCATTTAAGCCTTTGGTAGAAATAATCATCTCCTCTCTTCCATTTCTTCAACTAAGTTCCAATTTCAAGTTTGGTGGTGCCATTGAGAGCTAGGGTTCAGCCATTTAAGGGAATTGAGTAGGTAAGTTCAAATTTTCTGGTTGGTTAGTAATTTGTTTACTTTTGAATGTTGCCTTGGATGCTTGAATGGTGGAATTTAATTGTTGGTTGAGAAAATAGCAAAGTGGCCGAATTGATTTGGGAAAATTGGGGAAAATTATTTTTGTGTTTCAATTGAGAAATTAATGATATATATGATGTTAAATAGATGTAATTAATGGTAATTGAATTATGAATTGAAGATTGAATTTCAATTTTGGAATGGACATGAAACCGAATTGGGAATTAGGGTTTTAGTGTGAAATTTCTTCAATAATTCTGCAATTGAGTGTTTAAAACTTAAATTGACATGGTGAATTGATGTTTGAGTGCTTAAATTGAAAGAAATTATGAGGGGGAAGAAAAGCCCCTTTGGACCGAATGCTATAATTGGGGAAAAATGGGAATTTGTTTAGTTTTAGTGAAATTGGTTGCTTAGGTGTGTAATTGGTGACTTGAATTAGTTAATTGTAGGTCTAATTGAGGAATTAATGGTTGAATTGGGAAAACCCCCAAAACCGAACCTAATTAGGGCAAGCATGGGGATTTTGGTTTGAATTTGTGTAATTAATCTTTGAATTGTTTAATTGGTGTGTTTAATTGTAGAATTATGAAGTTGAATTAGAAAAATAGAGCTTGGATGATTTAGCCCCTTTGGGCTGAATGGAATTGAGCCTAAATTTAGGGTTTATGGGTTAATATGTGTATGCAATTGATAGGTGTATGTGATATGGTTATTTGATAGGTAATTGTAGCATATAGGAAGAGATTGGTATGTTTGTTATGAATTTGAAATATGTTTAGGTCTTTATGACTTATAAAGTTCAAAATGATTTGGCATGAAACCTAGGCTTGAACGTAAGCCCAAACTTGTTTTAATATGTTAATATGTGTATGAATTTGTGTATTGTACAAGGAATTTGAGGTTTAAATATTGGAAGCCAAAGATTGGCTTTAGCCGAATGGCCTATATGTGCAAAAAGGGCAAATTTGTCATTTGATAGGAAATGTGACCATTG
>CANXYC011105152.1:0-35366 GCA_948193065.1 Aleurites moluccanus | reverse complement strand
TTTCTAAAATAAATAATTTAACAATAAAAATATAATACATCAAAAATATTTATTTTTAAAATTTAATTATTTAATTAAATAAATTTAATACTATCATGATTTTAATAAAAATACTATTAACTAGTTTTAGGTATTAATTTTTAAAAAAAAATACTTACAGATATTGTGCTAACTGGAATAAAAAAAAAATTGGAAGCTTGTACTTTTAAATTAATTTAATAAAAAATTAAAAAAATATTAATTTAAAAAAAATAAAATAAAAAATAAAAATATATCACAGTTAATTAAAATGCAGGCCTTCAATTTTTTAAAATGCTTCACATTTAATTAAAATATTCTAAATATTAACTGAAAATGTTACGCAAAATAATATTAATAAAATGAGAACAACTTTGTAACATTTCTAAGTTAATATTAAAAAATTTAAACAACAATCAATTATAAAATAAAATAAAAAATGATATAGAAAAAAAATAGTAAATTATTGAATGTGCGGTTAAACAAAAAATACTTGGGGAATTGAAAAATTAAAGAGTTTAAATCTAATCAAATATTATTATAAATAATTAATTTACAAATTGATAAAAAAAAATAATAACACTAACAAATTTAATATTATATGTGTAAATTATTAATTTTAACTAAACTTTCTAAAATAAATAATTTAACAATAAAAATATAATACATCAAAAATATTTATTTTTAAAATTTAATTATTTAATAAAATAAATTTAATACTATCATAATTTTAATAAAAATACTATTAACTAGTTTTAGGTATTAATTTAAAAAAAAAATTACTTACAGATATTATACTAACTGGAATAAAAAAAATTGAAGGTATGCACTTTTAAATTAATTTAATAAAAAATTAAAAAAAATATTAATTTAAAAAAATAAAATAAAAAATAAAAATATAGAGTAGTTCTTGGATGCGCTGCGTCAGAAGCGCGAGTCTTGAATGCGCTGTGTCAGACAGTGCGGGCACTGCGTCAGACAGCGCGGATATCAGATGCGCTATTGGTATAAATCGATAATAATAATAGATTTTGTTATAAAATAGTAAAAATTTTTTTTTTTGGTATTTTTAAGAAAAAGGATCTATTTTATTATTGTAACTAAAATACTATTTATAACAAATATAATTGTCACATAGAATTATTAAGAATAAATAATAAATTTACAACTTGTTATTTATTTGTGTTAAAAATTTTAAATTGTCATGAGATTTAAGTTATTAGTTATGTTAATGATAATATAAAAAATTTGTAATAAAAATTTATAAATTTTGTGATCAAATTATAATTTATAAATTCAAATATTATATTTATTATGAAAATTATTTTATTATTATTACTAAAATATTATTTATGATAAATATATATCACACAAAATTTTTAAGAATAAATGATAAATTTAAAACTTGTCACTCTAAAATTAATAAATAAAAAAATAAATTGTGACAATCACTAGTTGTCAATAAATTTTGGAAGAAAATCTATTTTTGTTACTTATTAATTTTTCTTTTTATTTGAATTAAAATAATAAATAACAATTATAATTTTTTTTTTTTTACATTTTTATTAGATTTTTTCGTTATCTTTTTCTTTTTTTTTTTGAGAAAGAACTTCATTCATTAGAAGGAAACAGATACATCAAAAGCAACTAGAGAAAGTACAGTTGTTGGAAACTCAGACGATCATACAAACTCCTTGTTGATTACAGTAGGTGCCATTTGAGCCAAAGCATGAGCAGGTTGATTTGCCTGCCTACAAACATAAGACAACTGAAAGGAAGAAAAACGAACAGCAGCCACCTGAATGTCCTTAATTAGACATCCAAAATAGTAGTTGTCCACACAGGTACGATTAACAGCTTGAACAACTGTTAAACCATCACTTTCCATCAGAATAGTCGAGTACCCCAAGTTCTCAGCTACAAGCAAACCATGTATCACAGCCTGTGCTTCTGCCATGTCGACCGAACATGAAGAGTCGCACCATTTTGATCCAGCCGCTGCAATCAGCCTCCTCATGAGTTCTACAGATTATGCCAAAGTCCAATACCAGTCTCAACAAACATTGATGCATCTGTATTAACTTTGAGAAACCCAACTGGAGGTCTTTGCCAAGGTACTTTAGCAGGAGCGTCAGTTGGGATGGTGGAAGAGAGATTGTACTCTTTGAATTCAAGGAGCAGATATTCGCAAGTGAGATAATCTGTACCTGTGTCATATTCTTATTCTGAAAATACAACATAGTTCTTGAATACCAAATACCCCAAGATAACATCAAGAACAATTTATACACTTCTAGGGGAATTCTGCATAATAGTGGATCCCAATCTTCACAGCTTTGGTGATGCATAGCAGAGGATTGCAAGCGTAAAGGGCTAGATGCCCAAGAATAGCATGTGCAACAGATTTAGTTAATACCTCATTACCTGCTTGAGACAATGTTTTATCCTTCCAATTCTTGAGCTTGTGACCAATTCTATCCACAATCGATGAAACAATATTTTTTGCCCGTCCAACTATTGCTGGGAACCCCAAATGTCTAGAATAAGCTTCCACCATTTGGACTCCCATAATAGCTTGAATAGATTGTCGAACTTGTAACAGAAATAAGGAGTTATTCTTATCCTAACGTTGCTTTCTTTGTCTTTTCTTTTCTTTTTTTTCATATATAAATCACCTTTTAAAGGTTACCTTTTCTATTTTAATTTTTAAGAATTATATTTTTGATAATTATCTAATATTTATTTTATCTTTTTTATTTTTTAAGAATTATTTAGTATTTTTTTTTTTTTAAATATCTAATATATATCTATACATATTAAATATTGCATTAAGTATTTCTAAAATACAAAGAAAATATAAAAAAATGAGAAGAAATATTACAGAGATATTATTAAAGAGGTTTTAATTTGTTTTAGAAGAATTACATGGTGAGATTCATTAATGGGTAAATTTTAAAATTATTAATTTTTTATTAAATTTTTATATAAACCCCAAGAATGAATTTGAATTTTTTATAATTTTGTTTAAATATTAATAATATAAAATTTGGATTTGAATTCTAATATATCGTTGTTTTTTCAGGTGTAGAATTATACGAGATTTATAATAAATTTATAATTATAGATCAAGATTATTGCAATTTTTTATTTTAGATTTAATTTATTTTTTATTTAATGATATAAAAATTTATAACTTAATGTGGATTTATATTATCCTTCTCATTGTAACAATTGTTGGATTTTTTTAAAGCTGTTTATATTGAAAAACTATTACTTTAACAATAATAAATATCTCAATTTTTATTATGTCAATCAATATACATTAATCATTAGTTATCTTAATAATATTATTTTTCTTATATGTAAATTTAAAATACATAATATATATACATATGTTTATCTAATTTATAATAATTACATTTATTATTAAAATTTAATAATGTGAAATTAAATTTTGTCATAATAATTGACTTAGATGATAATTTTTATTTTTTGAGACAATAAATATTATCAATAATTATCATTTATATGACAACAAAATAAATTGTCATAATATTTAACATTGATTAGTATATTTGTAACAATAAAATTATGTAAATGATAACTCATATTTTTTTATCATAATAATAATTGTCATTACTATTATTTTATGTGACGATATAATTATTGATACTAATTTAATATTATTTATGATAATAAAAATTATCAAAAATTACAATAATTTTTAACCACAAAATTATTAGTTACAACTTCATGATGTGATAATTTTTTAACATATGTGACAATTTTGATTGTCACAAAATTTTTTAGAAAATGCATTATCACTAGGTAAGACTTGAGACTCCATCCAATAAAAAACATTATTTATCTTGTATATAAGAAAAATATATATATTTTTAATTTATACAAGTATAATAAGATTTTTTTCTTTATTTTAAATAATGGGAGGATATTCGATTATTCATATTTGAATCTATTGTACAGTTATAGATATACTTATATGCATAATGAACTGTTTTCATCTGCTCACAAAATAGAGGAAAAAAAAAAGAAAAATATAATATATTAAATAATTAATTATTTAAAATTATTAAATATTTAAAATTCAAATTTAAATATATATAATTTCAAATGATTACTTATTCAAATCAGTCCTCAATAAATTTTCACAGGTGAAAATTTCTATTAAATTTTTATTCTAAACCCAAAAATATTTTAAACACACATTAGTGAGTTTATATATGTGTATTAATTTATTTATTTTAACAAAATGAGAGTTTTTATTTTTTTATTTTTTTATTTTTACTTTCCATGACTAACCAAACACCATTATTCAATTATAATTAAACATAACAATTCAAAACTTTTTTCCAACAAAAACTTTGAAATTGCTTGCTTGAAAAATATATTTTAAAAAAATAAAAATAATAATTTTATATAAAAATATTAAATTTTTCAATAACAAAATTAAAAAAAATATATATCATATTTGAATTCTTACACTTCTGATGTCTATGCCGCAACATGATTATTTTAGATATTTGAACTACTTAACTATATATATATATATACAATTAATAAATAATAATATATTTTGAAAAAAAAAATAGAAAAATAAGATATAAAGAAGTGATTGGGAAGTTATGTATGCTAGACAATCGCAGTCGGAGAAGAAAGGACATAACCAATTGCACACGAAAATAATTGCTAAATGAAAACGAATATATCACTCAAAATATTTAATTCTTTGTTTTTTTTTTTTTAAAAAAAAATGTTGTACTTTACTTGTTATAGGTTGCCCTTGTCACTCAAATTATTAACAATATTTAACGGAAAAAATTTCAATCCAAGAGATTATTTAATTATTAAACTACTTATTGAATAAGCAAAAAGGAAAATAAAATTTCATATAATATAAAAAGTAAAATTCTGACGAATAAGATATTATTATTAATTAAATTAATATATTAAAGACAATGCAATGTAAGATGGTAGATTGGGATATGCTGAATCGGACCTCAAAAACAAATAGTATTTAAATAATAAGGAAGAGAAGAGAGAGAATCTTCTTTTAAACCACTTAAGGGTCAGGGTCCAACTGTCATCCTGCGCTGATATATAAACGGCCGTTATTTAATTCGTATTCACCTTTTCAGTTTTCCCCTCTTATAATAACGGTCTAACGCTTCTCTTTCCCTCAATTCCCACGTTAGTGGTGGGTCCTTTGGAGCAGTAGTGGCATTCGTCCCTTAAAAATTTTTGAAATTTTTTTAATATAAATAAAAATATAATTTTTTAAAAGAATAATTTATTATGATATAGTTGGTGCACTAAAAACATAAAATTTTTTAGATTTATATAAATTTTAAATTCTCCAATATTTTAAGTTACTTTTCGGATATAATTTTTTTAAAGTTTATAACAATTAGTATCAAAACAGCATGGGATTCAAAAAGAGATATTTACATGCCAAATTAAAATTACTGATAATATAAAGAAAAAATCATTTGAATTTGGATTACTATTGATAGGAGTATTTTACAGACTATATTTAAATTACTAATAGTTTTGAGAAAAAATAATTTGAATTCGGATTAATATCGATAGAGGTAAGAACTGTTGAAAATGTTAGGTATTTAATCGCGAAAAAATATTAAAATTTTAGAGCTGCTGAGTACGACTAATGTTCAATCGTACGAAAATATTAGAACTCTAATTGGCCAAGATATGAGACTTGTAAATCCCACATTGAAAATATGAAATTTTAATATAAAATTTATATAGATTTTGGACTCTTTAATTCTTTGAGCTTACTTTTGGGACGTGATTCTCCCAAATTTCATAATATAATTTTTGTTGTCAAATTAATTGAAAATTTTAAGGATTAATTACTATTTTTTCTTATAAAATGATCTAATACACTAAGTTCTCATAACTTTTCAAAAATATATTAACTCCCCCTCACAAATATTATAATATACTACTAAACTTTTTCGTCTAATTTTGCCATTAGTCAGCTCTACATTGACAGTAAAAGGACAAAAATATTTTTATCCTTTATTTTTAATTAATTATATTTTATTTTTATTTTAAAAAATATTTTTTAGGGTCAAAAAATTGATTTTCATATTTTTTGATAAATTTTAAAATAAAAAATAAACAAAAATAATTTTTATTTTTTATATGTTATTTTTTATTTTAAAAAATAATTTAAGAAGAAATTAAATTATTTCTTCTTAAATTTTATAATACAAATAAAAATTTTATTTTCATATTTTTGATAAATTTAAAAATAAAAAGTAAAAAATATTTTTTAAAAAAATATTTTTTATTTTTTAAAAAATAAAATAAAAATATTTTTAAAAAATATTTTTATTTTCAAATTTATCAAAAATATGAAAATATATTTTTTAATCCTAAAAAATATATTTTTAAAGTAAAAATAGAATGTAATTAATTAAAATTAAAGAATATAAATATTTTTATATTTTTATTATTATTTTATGATAGACTACCGATAAAATTAGACGAAATGATTTAATATATTATAATATTTATCATAATGATTTAATATATTTTTAAAAAATAATAAAAAATTTAAAATATTAAATTATTTAATAACGGGAGATAATAATTAATCTAAAATTTAAATATCTACTCTTAAAACTATTAGATTAGATTTGCCACTGTCGGGCAACTTTTAACTCACAAGATTATCACCGCATCATCATTTTCTTGTATCACATATTCTCATACATACATATATATTATATTTTTATTAGTATTTTTTTAATTTAAATTAAAATAATATTAATTTATAAAAAAAATATATTTTAATTAAAAATTAAAAAATAAAAACAATTAAATTAAATAAAATTAAAAATTTTATTATAATAATAATTTAATTTAATTTAAAAAAATTTTAAACTAAATAAATTAATTTAATTTAATAAAATTTTTAAACCAATCAAATCAAACTTATGATACTGTAATCATCTTCTCGTATCACATATGTTCATACATATATATATATTATATTATATTATATTATCGTATATGTTTTATAACATATACACATGCATACATGGCATGATGGGATAATTGTAAAATGACATAAGGGTTATTTATTTTTGGGTGTTTTTATCCCAAAGGGATTGGGGGTTTTCATGAGGACTCAGACGTCTTCCTCCACCTGTCGTCACTTACGTCAAAGTGAGGAAACTCTTTCTTTATTTTACAGTTATACCCTCTACCATTTTCCTTATATACCCTTTTCATATATAATATCTATACCCTTGTTTTTTATATGTCTTGTAACAGAGAAAATAAATTCAAATTTTAATAATATCTATAAATTATTTATATTAGTAAGGCAAAAAAGAATAGGGTGGAATTGCTCTTTACCATGAAGTTCAAGGGGGAAATTGATATTTTGGTCTGATTAAAATTAAAAGTTAAAGCTTTTTAGATCAGAACTTGATTAAAGTCTTAAAATTGAGCTTTTAAAAAATAGTGTATTCCAAGCCAAATTGGAGTATTTCAGTGAATCATTCTCCATTTCAGTTGTGTTGGTTCACTTTCACAAATTTGGCCAAGAGAGTAGAAATGTTTTTAGTTCTCGGAGTAAGTCCTTATTCGCAATTATGAAACTGAGAGGAACAAAACTATTTTGCACTTTGGGTTTAGGATTAATATTTCAATTATTGCTTTATAAATTAACTTTTTATTAAGTTTATGTTAAGAGTACTTATTATCTAACTCTTTCAAAGTATTGTACTCTTTTTATCCAAGTTAATTCCACTAATGATCTATTAGAAAACAAGGAGATAGAGTTAGTGAAAAATAAAGGGTTAACATTCAATGAATAGTCCAAGTTTTCTTATTCCTTCCAAATTCACATTCAACACATTTTATCGATAAGATTGATTTACAGTATTTTTAACACAAAATTAGGTTTAAATGCGTGGGATGACTTAGATTATAATTTATTTAAATTTTAAGATATATAATATGATTTTTTTATGAATGTCTTAAGTCATTAATTAAGAGCGGTTATTTTAGATAAAATAAATTGGATAAATATAAAAATGAATTGGATAAGAAAAAATGAAGATTTTAATATAATTATATTTCATTATAATTATAATATTATAAATGATAGATTATAATTATCACTTTTTATTTATTTAATTTATTTATTTATTTAATATTATCTGAATTTTTATTTTTTAATCAATATTTTTATAACATTTATTAGAAAAATCATATATAATATATAAAAGATTTTTGCCTACACTTAATATAGGTATTTTTCTCATACACCCATCAATAAGTGATAAAATTTTTTAATTAAAAAGATTTTTTTATTTTTTTAAGTAAAAAAATACCAATACCCTTATGCTAAAATTTGGTAAAAAATGTTTACTTTTTCTAAATTTAGAAACTTCTTCTCAATATTCAAAATTTAAAAAATGAGAAAAGATTGAATAATGTGAAATTATTCTTTCACAATAACTGCCTAATAAAGTTCAAAGTCAATTCCTATTCAAAATATTCCATTAGCACATAAAAAGAAATAAAATATAGAACTAAAACAAAAAATTACAAGCACTAAAATCCATAGCAGTAAAACACCTAAGCAATTAATTATTATATTGTTTATAATTGAATTAAAACAAATTAATCAAATAAGACGAGACTCATTCTTTCTATAATCTTGGCCTGATTAATTTTTACTCCAAGCTAATTGGACTTTGTCGCGTGCTAAAATTCTTTAGTTGACAGAATCAAGTGCTTGATTCGCAGTCCCCATTTGACATCTACGAGAGTTTGAAACTTTCTTTACACTTTTCATTTGATTTTTTTTAATAAATTTTTATATAATTTTAAGTATTTAAAAAATATTAAAAATGAATGTTTCTTATTAATAGGATATTTGCTATGGCGTCAATAATGATACAGGGTAAATTAACAATTGCTTATTTTCTTAACTTTCTTTTAAGTTAAGCTAATTATTGATCCAAATATAAATTAAGAATTAACTATTTTTTTTTTTTTTTTTAGTTTACTAGAGATTTAATAAATTGCGGACTATACAACAAAGGATAACTCTTCCTTTTTAACATATCTTATCAAATTATTGGTAATTTTTATGGTCGAAAACATAAATATGAGACGTCTTACTCTAATTTAATTTAATGTTGTTAGCTTCTTTTAATCAAATTTAATGTTCTTAGTTTCTTTTAATCAAATTTAATGTTCTTAGTTGTTTTATAATAGCTAAATACTTTTAGTGATTCCTATTCATTGTGATAATATATATTTTTAATTCATTTAATAATATAATTTTTCTTAATAGTTAAATGTTATTTGATAAAATTAAAAATTTAAGGACTAAATAATATAAGGGTGAAATTTTAAATTATAAAAATATTATAAATTTTTAATTACTTATTATATTTAGTACAACATATAAATTAAAAATCTTGTCTTATTATTTTAAGTAATTTTTAATTTAATTAAAATTTTTAAATAAAATATTACAAAATAATATAAAAATCAATTTGGATAACTAGTCATTTAAAATAATTAAATATTTAAAATTTGAGATTATTAATTATTTTTTATTATTTTACACTTAAAATTCAAATTGATAATTACAAAAATTTCAAATTGTCATTTATTCAAATGAAAAGTAAAATTAAAAGTTATTCATATTAAATGTTGATTTTTTTTTTGAATAGGATAAAATTTTATATATTAATTAATAGAAAATCACATATTCTCAGTACATCTCTATACTACAAAATTAGATAAAGAAATATCAAATTAGATCGAAAATAAACTACCAAATTCATAGTTGGATAAAAATAAAGTCACAACAACCATTTAAAACATCAAGAAAATAAATACTTATTTGGATCTTGAGTTTCAAGTAGGCCAAGCAAAGTTTAAAATCTGATGAAAATTGATCGCCTTAAAATTCACCGTAACAATTAGAAAAGTGGCTGATATCATGTCCGCTTGATCAATAAAAAACCCGAGCCAAGAATCCCACCATAAGAAAATTATTTTGGTCACCAGATAGATCAAACCAAGAACACAAAAAATTTGAAATCATCTTCCTTTTCAAGAACAAAAAGCTGCATGAAAAAAGCACAAAAAGCCTCATATAGAAGTAGCATAAAACCATAAGACCAGAAAAGAAAGAAATCAAAAATCAAAAATCAAGGGGGAGAAAACACAAAGAAAAATATAATATGGGTATTAAATGTTGAATGATGTTATAAAAAATTAAATTTAAAAATAATATGGGTATTAAAATGGTAATTATTTTTGTTAGAAATATTTTGCAAGCATGGGTTAAAAAAGGGTAATATTGGGATTTTAAAGATGAAGCCGTGATATGGGAATATGTGGGCAACATTCACCATCATTGGAAATGATTTCGATTGATAAAATCATATAGAGCCCACAAAAGTGACAATCTGAAACTGTAGAGAGAGTAAGGGATAAAATGGTAATTTTAAAAAAGGGACAAATGATTTGGGTGATGTATGTGTATGGGTAACCTCAAGGGGCGGTGCCATTAGCATATCCCTCCCCTCTTTAGCGTTTGTTTGTTTCTGTCATTTACTATGGTGGGGTTTTTCTTTTGTCTATGTGCTCGCAGCCTCCTTTCTTTTATCTCATTGTGACATGTGGCTCATGTTTATAGGTATACGTGGCAACTGAATTGGATCGAACGGATTCGAGCTACTTCTGATATTGTTTTTTCTCTTTTATTAGGGAACTCAAATCAACTCGATTCAAATAATGAAAAATTAAATTTAATATCAACTAAATGTTTATAAAATACATGTGAATGTATAAATTTAAATTTTATAATAATAAATATACAAATTTATAATTATTTTATTAGAGAATTAAAAAATTTAAAATATTAGATTTTAAATTTAAAAAATAAAAATTTTAGATAAAAAAGCAAATAATAAATTTAAAATAACTAGATAAAAAAAATTAAAATATTTTGTATTTGAATTTATAAATTTATTATTTATTTTAATTAAATCTAAATTCACTTAATATTAATTACTTAAATAAAAAATTAATATCAAATCCAAATTGATGCTTTGTTATCCTATGAATTTCAAATAAAATTTGAATCAAACATATGAATTTTATGTCAAATTGTCCATGAAATTAGATTTTCATCTTAAAAGAATCTAACCAATGGGTAGAACGGATTATTTTTTAATGAATTTAGATGATTTTTGAGTCTTATATGAACTAAAAATATAGTTTATGAATTGAGTTTAATTTTATGATAATTAAATTATTAATTTTTAATTAAGATCATTTTTTTTTAAATATTGGAGAGAGGAAACATATTTTAGATCTATTGACCAGGAGAAAATATATTTATTATTATATTATGTTTCGATATATATTAAAGCTAATTTTATTAAAAGATTATTTATAAAATAAATTTTATTATGCGACCCATTTATTAAAAGTTGAATTAATATTAACATACAATATTTTTAGGTATTAACAAATTATTAGGTTTAAATAAATAAATGAATTCCTTGTACAATCCCACAAAACCAATAATAGAGTGCCTAGCTAACGAGAAGGATCCGATCTAATCA
Organism: Aleurites moluccanus; assembly: GCA_948193065.1. Classification (NCBI taxonomy): domain Eukaryota; kingdom Viridiplantae; phylum Streptophyta; class Magnoliopsida; order Malpighiales; family Euphorbiaceae; genus Aleurites; species Aleurites moluccanus. Next base: position 23,697 of record CANXYC011105152.1, on the reverse strand, counting down.
GTTGATATGCCATTTTTACATGAATAAAGGTAAATTATTCATTATTCATACTGCCAGACTAAAAATAGTCCCTTATTTAGTATAATTATAATTGAACTTAAAGTAAAAAATTTATAGTTCTATTTAGTTGGAATTTATTGAATTTCATAATGTAATTTTTATGAGTAAAATGTAGTTTGATTTTATTGAGTTTCATGAGAAATTTTTATAAGTAAAATGAATATTTTATGTACATTAATTATAAAAATATGAAAATTTATAACATTTTATGAAATTAATATAAATAAGATTAAAGAGATTTATGAAATAAGAAAAATATTTCCATTATAATATGACTTGAAGATTAGAACCCTATTAACCATTATTTGCATTTCTTTAAAAAAAAAAAAAAAACTTTTGCTTTATTTTCTTTTGGGATGCCGTCTGTCTCTTTTAGGTCGATCGATTGTTAAACAAGAATTACAAGTTTTATTCTTAACAATGAATACACATTTATTGATATTCAGATTAAACTTGTATAAAAATATCATAAGAATAGAATAATGGTTATTATTTACTACTAATACAATTTAATTAATATTTTAAGTCAAAATTATTGCTATTATTATTTGTATTTCTAATTTATTTTGATATATTTTTTATGAATTATAATATTATAAGGACTTGTGATTTTGTATTGTTATATTTTATTAATTATTGAGTATTTATTTAGTCTCATAAATATTAGAACAGTAATTAATCAATAAAATAGATAAAAAAATAAATTCACTTGCTAATTAGATTAATTTCTGAAATTGAAAAAAAAAAGTGAAATTTAGATTATCAAACATATATATATATTTATATACAGTGAACAATTGTTTTTTAATTCCCTAGGATTAAGAGGGGAATTTATCACTAGTAAATTAATATGAAATGGTGTTGGAATTGTTATATTTTCGTATTTAACATACATACTTAAGATCGTTAAAATTAGATACACGATAAACAATTAATTTGACATATCTTTGTCTATAGCCATTAGAGATGAAGAAGAAGCCATGATTTTCAACAGATTTCTCACTCTTTCTCTATCTTTCTTTCTGTTTTTGTTTTGATGGAAATAACGTAATACCTTTTAATGCAGAGAGAGTGGAGGACCTGTTATCTTTTTATTTAAAAACCAACCACTCCTATCATATCGATCATGTGATAGGTGGTTCCTAAAAATAAGGGATTATGGGATATGAGATAATGGCAAAATTATAGCTAACTTCTCCTATTTTAATGAGCCATTTAACGTAAAAATATCTTACAGGAATATAAATAAATTTGATATTGATGGATTATAAAAATAAATAAATAAATTTTTTTATTATATTAGCTTGACTCAAATTTTTAAAATTAAAAAAATTTAATAAAAAATATTATAAAATAATTCATATACTCTTCAAATTATTTAAATTGCCCATCATATTATAAAGAAAAACTAATAAATTTCTTCAAATAGCCTAAGACTTCAAGTTCAATTAAGTTAATATGCAATAATAGCATATTTGATTAGTTCTAGAAGTCTTCAAGAGTTCAATAAAATATAGTACTTTCAATTAAAGAAATCAACAATAGAAACACAAAAAAATTAAAAGCCTTTTAATGATTTTTTGCCATATTTTCTTGAGGATGCCTATGCCATTGGCCTTTTTATATATCTACCAAACTTTTTATCTTTATTAAATATGGAATGAAGAATTTCAAGTGACTATTTTCCAATCTAATTCTCGAAAAAAAAAAAAACTGACAAAAACAAGTGCAAATATCCCCTTTCTGATAAAATGGTTATACAATTATTCATTAATTTACAGTATGTTTGGAAAAAATTTATGAAAATTTCAATTTAAATTTGATAATTTGAATAACAGTAAAATTCATTTAAATTTTATTGTTTAAAATAATATTTAAAAAGTAAAATAAATATATTTATTCTCTAATTTTATCCCTTATTTATTCAGTTAAAAAAAATCCTTATTTATAAGAAGATAATCAATGTCTAATTTAAATAAGATTATATTGAATTTCTTAATACTTAATTTTATTAAACAATTGTAAAATCATGTATTTTTTTTTATATGATTTCATTTATTTTAAGATTATTCATTATTTAATTTTTTTTAAAAAATAAATTATATTAATTATAAATTTCCAAAATGACAACTATCTTTTACATGAGGAGTAAAGTGAAGTTATTTTGTTAATTTGTATGGGTAGACTATAAAAATAGCCTTTAATGGATCTAACTACTAAGGAAAAAAAGCCTTTATGATAACTATTTTTAGTTTTAGTGACTGGTTTATATATATATATATATATATGTTTTTTTTAGAGAATATTAGTCTATGTATCTGCTTGCAAATGGAAACAAATTATTATTATTATTACTATTTACATTTATTAAGGGTTTATTTTGATGTATAGTAATTTGAAATTATTGAATTTTAAATTTGATGTGATGTTGATTTTTTATAATTTTATGTTTAAAATACGAATTTAAATATTCAATCACTTTACATATATTTATATATTCAAATGAATTTTAAAATTTTATAAAGTTATGAAAGATGTTATAAGTTTATTTCAAATATCTGTAAATTTATAATTTTAAAATTTTTAAAATTATTTAATTAAAACTCATTAGTAAGTGAAAATGTATAAATTAAGAAATTTTCCAAAATACATTATATATAATGTATAATAAGTGTCAATTACACGATTTATAAATATTATAATTTAAATTGGATAAAAATAAAATTCAAATTAAATAAGAAATAAACTCGAAACTAGTTTATAAAGACAGGATTCGAACCTTAAAAAAAAAAAAATAGAGTGATGCTTATAAATTACTAAAGTATGATTATTAATGTAGTTTTTCAAGTTAAGTGAAACTCACAATTGCAATGAATGAGATATTAAGAAGGAAAAAACAACAAAAAAAAGAAACAAAAGAAAAACAATATTTATAATAAGTGACAGTACCGTATGCCCAACTCTACCTATGAGGCGAAAACACGGTTCAAAATAGTTAAAGTGGGCCTACTACCCTCCAACGCAACGGCCATGATTAAGACCCTCAAACGAACAAATAAAAAAAGTTTAAATATTTTTCATTGATCCAATGCAAAATTAAACAAAAGTGCTTTGTAATTTGTACTATACATAAGTAGTTTAATTTTGTGCATATCAACTTACAAACACGCTACACTATGCTCCAGCCCATGTTTACTTCACCGTTATTTCATATGTAATATTTTCTCTAATTTATATGCAATTTAAAAAACAATAAATTTACATATATTTATAAAAAATAATTTAGCCATATCTAATTATTTTTTATATAATTAAAATTATTTAGTAATTTTCTTAATTATTATATAATTATCTTAAACGATAATTAAAAAAATAATGGATAGAATAATGCATAGTGTTGCTTTTATGAAATATTTAATAGACGAAAAAGACTTTGGTTTAAGATCCTTCATTTATCACTAATACCATTTGTTTAGTGGTCAAATTTATCAAAAATAAAAAATAAAATTCATCCATTGAATTCATTTTTATCAATGCGATTCATAATTTTTTTTTAGTTATATGTAATGAATACTATTGAGTGAACATTAATATTAACTATTCGTCTGCATTTTATAATTTATTATATTAATTTTATTAAATTTAAATATTATTTTAATAATTTTGAATATTAATATAAATAAAATGTATGAATCAATTTATTATATACGATGGAAATTTTTCTGTACTCATGAGTTTAATTTTTATTTTATATATATTTATTTATATATTTTTTAAAAATATTTATATAATATAATTTATATTTTATATAAAAAATAATTATATATATATATGTATATATATAATCATATCAGGTTTAAAACAAATATTATTATTATTCAAATCCGATATTAATCTAAAATAGAAAATCCACTCATCCTATTTACTAAACGGACAAATTAAGATAAAATTGTTATATTTAATAGTTGTTTAACTCCCTTATAATATCTAGATATATATTTTTTTTTCAAAGATTGATACATTCAATAGAAAAAAAAAAAAAAATTCATATACAGAAAAAGACACTAAAGTGCATAATTTATTAATGAATAAGTTGGAAAAATGAGAAACAAAGGTATAACCATGATAGAAAACCTAAAATTTGGTTCCTTATTTTCACTCTAGTTTTCTCATTCTCTCTTATTTAATTTTTTTTTCTGCTTTTAGATTCATGACTTATTCTCACTCTAGTTTGTTCCTTCTCTCTCATTTAAAGATTTTTTTTTGCTTCTTCTCTCTCATTTAAAGATTTTTTTCTGCTTTTAGATTCATACTTATTCTCACTCTAATTTGCTCTTTCTCTCTCATTTAAAGACTTTTTTTCTACTTTTAAAGCTTTCTTGCTGGTGATAGCCTTTATTCTTTATATATTTCCACGTTTTGTAGCATATTTCAAATAATTTTTTGATATCTACCATCTTGAAAATGGTTTCAAGACTAGATATGATGATTGGATGATATTTTTTATTTTCTAATTTTTTAAAAATTTGATTTTGTTATGTAAATTTGATAATTTAGAGAGAAAATCAACTGTTAATTATTTTTGAATCTCTTGACTTGGCTGATCATGACTTAAAGTGATTTTCTTTCTATTTATATATGAGTTTGATATTCATATTAGTTTGACGATTTTTAAGATGATTTGGTTTAACTTACTCGATATTCAAATTGGTCCTAATTAATTTTTGACAATATTTTCATTTGTAATTTGTAATCCGTATCTGTTATTATGCCGTTCTTATAATGGTTTTAATGTATTTCTATTTCCATCTCTTTTTCTTGTTGGATATTTCATTTTTTTTTCTTGTTAGTTTTTTCTATCCATTTGTATTAGATTTTTTTGGAAAAGTAATTTTAAATCTTGTATGTTTAATGATATTGTTATAGTTCTAAAAGTTTTTCCATTTAGTTTGTATTAATTTTTCTTTTAATGGTATAATTTTCTGATGTAAAAAAAAAGGCCTAAAATTTGGCAAGCGGACCAAGCCACTAGAACGCCTTGGAAGATTTTGAACCGAGGAGATGCACTTGAAACACCAAGCAAGTCAAGCCAAGTTTTCGATTCTATCCGTAAACCTGTGGCTTCAACAACGCACACCTCAAGAAAGATCATGATTTTGAAAATTTAATTGGTATTCAGGTAAGTTGAAGCAACAATTTCCTCAAATTCTAGTATTATCTTCATCATTCAAGTACAAAATACACACTAAAATGAGTTATATTTTGCAAAATTAAGACTCATGGTATATTTTGAAAAAAAATTTAATCTGCAAGATCAAAACCAATAAAGGGATAGCAAAAAAACATAGATCTAACATGAAAAATAAAGAGAAAAGGGCCCACGAAAAGCTTCAATGGAAGCTCAAAAACAACAATTATCTCTCTACCAATATTAATTTCAAGAAAGTTAAAAAAAAAAATTCATAGAAATCCCAATGATGATATGATCACCTGCAAAGAATCAGAAGCTACCACACTAGGACACGTGGCAAATAATCAACTAGATTCTAGCATAATATGGTCTAGGCAAGTATACACAAAAGTGCCCTATGAAATACCATGGGACAAACCAGTAAATAGCAGCCAATCCAAAGCCATTTTATTAGCTCAAGGACTTGCATGCCTAAAGCGATCAATTACGATAGAAAAAATCATTGTCATGTTTAGTCCATTGAGTCCTTAAAAATTTCATTTTTTCATACTAAACTCTTAAATTTTTATTATATTGAGGACTTCTTAATAATATAAGTAAAATTAACGAAAATTTTCGTATCATCAATTTAAAATATTAAAAAAATCTATATTATTTTTTTATTATGAAACTATTGAAGTTATATAAAAAAAAAATACTCACTTCTATGTCCGTAAACTTTTTAAATTTAATGTATTAAATTGTATAATTTTTTAGAAGTAATATAACAATTAGTAATTTATATATTGTTATTAAATAAAAAATTATTGATTTTATTTTTAATAATACAAAAAGTTCATAATATATATATATATAAAATTTATTGACTCAATGTCAACAAATAAAATTTTAAACTCAATAGATTGATCCCCTAAAATTTAAGGGCTTCATGTTCCATTATAATACTATAATATAAATAATAATATTATATGCCTAATAACATAATTATATTTTTATTTATGTGGCCTAATATATAAACTATTATCTGCTATTTAAAAAAAAATAAAAATCCATTACATCTTTCGATATTTATTTTCAGCTATTATACTCCAAATTTTTATTTTTATAATCAATAAATTTATATTAATTCGATTATATATATATATATATATATATATATATATATATATATATATATATATTTGTAAATGAATGAAATAGCTTAATTTGATATATTTAATAATTAATACATTTCAATAAATTGAAAAATTAGATTTATAAAGAAATGAGATTATGAAATAGAGAAAAATTATTAAAATTTTTAAAAATGTAATATCATTTGATTAAATGATATTCACCTATTTATCTCATTTTTTTTTATTTTTTATAATGAAAATTATTTTAACTGTGAAAATATAAATAATTTAAAATATTTTAAGACATCTATTTTTTTTATATTGTCTTTTCATTTTTTATACGGGCTTGATTTTTTCCAATTCTACGATATATTCTTAAAAAAAAGTTTTATATATTAAGTAATTAATAAAATATAATAAATATTTTTTATAAATTTTATATTAGTAAAATTAAATATAAAAATAATTGAGTTTAATGTGAAAAATGAAAGTTGGGCGTAATAGAAAAATCGAAACATATAATTGAGGTTGAGGGGCTCTGAGATTGATTTTAATATCATATATGGATGGATAGATGATATGCATGGATGTATATATGTATGTATATAACTGACATGCATGCATCATGCATAAAAGAAGAAGAAGAGGAGGAGAAGGGAAGAGAGAAAAGCATTTGACTTCATTTTTTTAGAGAGAGAAAGGAAGAGAAAATAAAAAGAAGAGAATAAAGATTTGAGAAAATTCAATTAGATCGAATACAATTTTGACGTCCGCAAGGACACCCTTTCTCTCTCTAAACATTCTCTCTCTGGATACAGCAGAGAACAGGGCACGCAACTCATATACAGATAGTAGAGAGAGAAAACAGAAAAAAAAAAGAAAAAAATATAAGGCCGACTTAAAAAAGAAAGTAGATTTTTGACGAACTCAGCACACAAAAACCCTAGAGTTTAAGAGACCCTTTGGACTTGAATAAACTCCTCCATCTCTATTCAATAAAGATTTTTTTTTTTTGGGTTTTGTTTTTGTGGTTGATGATTATAGAGAATTTTTGGGATTGGGGTATATGTTTCATTAGAGAAATCTTTGTTGATGCTCACTGTTGTCCCTCTCACTACCGTTAATTTTTATTGCTGGTAAGTTCTAAAGTTTTTAGCTTTTTTTTTTTTTTTTTTATAGCTTGGACTTGGTTTTTCTTTGAAAACCCATTAGTTGTTTTTGGCTTATTGGTAGCTTTGGACCTTTGATTCAGTTTATTAGGGCTCCATCGAGGTTGTTTTCTTGGTCGTTTTGAGAATTTCTTTCATTTTTTGTTGCAGTAACTGTGTTCTATTTCATAAAGTTTCAATCTTTCAGCCATTTTGAAGCTTAATTTTTTCGGGTTTTGTGATTTGAATTTTAGCCTATGGCTCTGGTAAACATTCTTTTTTATGAGTTTTGTGTAATTTTGATGCAAGTTTTTTGTGGTTTTCTGAGTTTTGGCCATATGGGTTTGTTGTAGGATTTGATTGAGGCTAATTTATGGTGATTTCATGTGGGTTTTAGTGCTGTGATACTTAACTTTTTTAAGCAAGCTACCTGTATTTGGTGGTGGAAGTTTGATTTCTTAATTGTTTAGCTTTATATGGAGTTATTGTTCTTGAAATGGATCTAAAGCTGCTTTTTTAATACAGAGATCCATGCGAGGACTATTAGAAGATTTCCGGTTGTGCGAAGATAGCGCGACTATAGAATGTTCAGATTCAAGGCATGTTCCTTTGCTTTTGTTTACTTTGGTCTCTGGCTTGTGTTTGGTAAGACGCAACACCATCTACTCAGGCATAGAACCTACGCATTTCGATTGGTGCACAATGAGGACTTTGAAGCCTGCAGCCTTGGATGTGGAGTTGAAATGTTAAGTAGGTCCAGCTGTATGTCTGCTTTATTCTGATTGGTTATGTAATTGTAGGCGTATTCAATTCATGTTGTTTTAGATAGTTATAATACTTCAAAGAGTGTTTGTAGATTGTGATTCTTGATAAAATGGTACCCTCGGGGCCGCCTACACCAATTGGTGGTTCCCAGTCTGTTTCTCCTTCGCTTTTAAGATCAAATTCGGGGATACTGGGAGCTCAAGGAGGTCCTCTCCCTTCTCAAACAGCATTCCCTTCGCTAGTTTCCCCACGCACTCAGTTCAATAATATGAATATGCTTGGAAATGTGCCCAATGTGTCCTCATTCCTGAATCAGTCTTTTGGAAATGGGGGTTCGAATCCAGCGCTATCTGGTCCTGGGAGCAGTCAGCGTGGAACTCTTGATGGTGGGGCTGAAACAGATCCACTTTCAGGTGTTGGTAGTGGAATGGGTTTCAATGTTCCTTCATCGTCATTTGTACCATCAAATATGGTGAGTTCTGGCCCATCTGGTCAAGTTCAGGGACAGCAATTTTCAAACACTTCTGGCAACCATTTGTTGCCGGATCAACAGCAATCCCAACAACTTGAAGCGCAAAGTTTTCAGCATGGTCAGCAACCAATGCAACAGTTCTCTGCTCCTCATAATTCTCAGCAGGCGCAGCAGCAACATCAATTTCAGTCAATTCGAGGAGGAATAGGTGGCGTTGGACCTGTTAAGTTGGAACCTCAGGTGACAACTGATCAACACAGCTCACAACAGCAGTCACAGCAGCTGCAGCCATTGAGAAATCTTGTTCCAGTCAAATTGGAACCACAACAAATTCAGTCTATGAGAAGTTTAGCAAACGTAAAATTGGAACCTCAACATTCAGATCAGCCATTATTTCTACATCAGCAGCAGCAGCAGCAGCAGCAGCAGCAGCAGCATCAACAGCAGCAGCAGCAGCAGCAGCAGCAGCAACAGCAACAGTTCCTTCACATGTCAAGGCAGACTTCTCAGGCGGCTGCTGCACAAATTAATCTAATACAGCAACAAAGACTACTGCAGCTACAACAGCAACATCAGCAGCAACAACTCTTGAAAGCAATGCCACAGCAACGGCCTCAGTTGCCACAGCAATTTCAACAGCAGAATTTACCTTTGAGATCTCCTGTGAAACCAGCATATGAACCTGGGGTGTGCGCTCGCCGTCTCACACATTACATGTATCAGCAGCAGCACAGACCATCAGTAAGATTTTCTGATGGTGAAGAATCTATTCAGACTGTTTTGTTTTGAGTTTCTGGTTTGTAATCATGCCTAATCGTTATGTAGGATAACAATATTGAATTCTGGAGAAAATTTGTGGCAGAGTATTTTGCTCCACATGCAAAAAAAAAGTGGTGTGTTTCTATGTATGGAAGCGGCCGACAAACAAGTGGAGTTTTCCCTCAGGTCAGCAGCTTTATAAACTTGGGAACTTTAAACAATTGCTAGCACACCTTTAAATCAGATTGAACTCTAGTTGGGATTTTAGGTATAACTAGACAAATCAGGTCAATTGATATGCAGATCTCTGGATGTTTATGGATATTATCTTCCTAGATTTTTGTTTGAATGCTTTATTTAGAATCCATGAGACGGAAAAAGAATGCTATCAGGAAGTTAATACTTATTTCATAATCCACCTGTTTTGCTTTCTTCTAGTGCCAATTATTAATGTAAATTATAACTGCTACATACAACTTTTTACAGGATGTATGGCACTGTGAAATTTGCAACCGCAAGCCAGGTCGTGGCTTTGGTATGTTGGATATTTTACTCTTCTGGTTGTAGTTCATGGATTAAACTATCTCATGGTGCTAGTTGTAATGGTGTCTCAATTGCTTTAGATACTTTTTCCTCTCCATTATATTTTATCATATTGTGATATATTTTTCCTCCAGAGGCTACTGTTGAGGTTCTTCCCAGGCTTTTCAAAATCAAATATGAAAGTGGTACCTTGGAAGAGCTTCTTTACGTTGATATGCCACGTGAATATCATAACTCATCTGGTCAAATTGTCTTGGACTATGCAAAAGCAATACAGGAAAGTGTTTTTGAGCAACTCCGTGTTGTTCGTGATGGGCAGCTGCGGATAGTCTTCTCTCCAGACTTGAAGGTACACATTGAGGGATGCCTGTTTGCTTTTAATAATTTACATTCTTGAAGTATTGTTAACTAAATTTGCTCTTTCATCATTTTTTCCAGATATGCTCGTGGGAGTTTTGTGCTCGACGTCATGAAGAACTTATTCCTCGGAGATTGTTAATACCACAGGTTGGCAGCAAACTGTATTAATTAATTAATAAAGATAACACTTTGTTACTACTAAAATATGTTTAAAAATATGTTCGTAATGTAACCTTAATTACCTGAAACTAGATGGCTGACTTCACTTTTCTGTTTGTATATGGTATCACTTTCTGTTTAAACTGATGATGGATTAAATAGGTTTCGATTTGTCATCCTGAAATCGGTGCTCACCATTTCTATTGCAATGCAGGAATTTCTCCACTAGAAGGGAGTAATATTATCCTACTTTTTGGTTGCTTTCTTCGTCTAGACTATAAGATCTCATTATTTAGAGAAACTATGGCATAATTGTTTTAATGAAAAGATTAATTAATGAGATACTGATCTTTTTCCTTAAAAAAAAAGAGAGTTTGATCTCGTGTGCTATGGCATGATTGAGATCCTGTGCTACCATTTTCTTCCCAGTTGTCCTAGTTTCTTCTTTTCCTTGGTCTGGATTCTCATTGTTTATGATTTCAGATAATCATAACGACAGGAGCCAAAGTCTGTTCATATTTGAATCTCGAAAGTGCTCTGTTACTCAAATACTTGATGAATTTGAAGATGGCTGCTAGAGCAGTTTTAGTGCATAATACTGCAAGCAAATTTGATAGAATTTTTCTATGGCATTAGATGTTAGTTTGATTAGATTTCATATGTATAGTCAGCTTTGTGATTAAGCAACGCCACTCTCCTAGTTTTCACTTTTAATGTCTGGTGACATCACCATCGCACTGGTGATTGTTGCAACTCTCTACATGTGCATGGCTTTGTTTGGTAAATAGCAATTCATAAAGATCTCGATTGTCTGGATTAGGATCACATATAAATGAACCAGACTTCAATGTAGATTTACCTGGTAATTAAAGATTTATATCTCTAGGTACCAAATGATTGTTTTACCTACCATATGCACAAAAGTTGAGCAAGGAAGTGGAAAGAAATTGTTTGCTAATATTTATTTTCATAAAAGAATTTATTCTTCTTTATGAAATTAGGGATAGCTTTGACATTTTTTACCCTCTTTTTTTCTTATATAAGAAAAGGGTTATAATTCACAGATATCTTGTACTGTTATTAATCCAAGCAATATACATTACAATCATATGATCTTTCTGTTTTATGTGGACTGTAGTTTTGTGGATTTTATTTAGATTACATACAGTATTGATGAAATCTAGTTTGTGGCCTTGTTACTTATAATGGAAAATACAAAGGACCCTTTGATGTCCGGTTCACCATTGACCAACCATTAAGTAGTTTATGGTGGAAATTTTCTGCTATGTTGCATTGTATTTGAAAGTTCTGTATTTCATAGGGGGGAAAGGTTATGCATAAATGTTGTTTTTTTTTGTATATTTCAGGTTGGTCAGCTCGGTGCTGCAGCTCAAAAATACCAGGCTACTACTCAAAATTCATCATCTAATTTGTCTGTTCCAGAGTTGCAAAATTATTGTAACATGTAAGTTATTTCTCAGTAGATTTTCTTATCAAACAATGTGATCCTTTGTACAGTGTTTTGATTGTAAATGATTCCTTTTTTCCCCTTTGGGTGGATAATTTAGAGCTTGATGAGTTCCTTGATGTTTGGAATTGTTAATCTCTTGGCATGTGTTTCATCGTGTTCTGCTGGTCACTCGTTGAAGTTGTGAATAACAATTGCAATTGTTCATCTTTAAAGAAACAGTTATTATTATTTCTAATAAAGGTGCAAAGCATGTGGTTTATTTCGTTGTGAAATTTTAGTTAAATAGTGATGTTCCACTTTTGAACAGAGATTAGGATTTAATACCTACTATTTATTTTTTGAATGTTGCTGAGCATGTACAAGAGGGGTGAGCGATTGCACTGTTATACTATTCACTTAAAAGACAGTTTCTGTAGTTGATTTGTGCGATTTAAAGACAGAAGGCATGGGTTTTTTAAGATTCTTGTCATGCAAGGGATGTATGTTACATTTGGACCCAAGTGAGAAGAATAATTTTCTATCCCTAGGCGGGCTTTATGTTTGGCTCCATGCTTGATTGTGTACTTATCATTTAACTTATTGCTAAGTGCCTGCAGAAGTGCATGCCTTTACTAATCCTCTTTTTTTTTTTTTTTTATTTTATTATCTATAAACTGTTTGAAAACACATGCAATGGACAAGTTGATATTTTTGGACAATGATGTATGATGTCTGGATGCTGTTATCAATTATTGATCGGCTATCCTTCTTTTAGGTTTGTGACATCAGCTCGGCAACTTGCAAAAGCTTTGGAGGTTCCATTGGTGAATGATTTAGGATATACAAAGAGATATGTGAGGTGCCTGCAGGTGATGTCATAAATCCTTTTTATGGTTAATGTGGGTCCATGAATTTATTTTGATTGTTAAGTGTTAAAGTTGCAATTAATATGTATTTTGTGCGTGTATCTTAGTGACTGAGTATATATCTTGAAATTAATGTACATTTTGGATTAGAAAAAAGTGCCCTTTGTTTTGAGATGCTATTGTATTTCATGGGTTTGGGCAAGAAAATGAAACTTTCATTCTCTAATTTCATGAAGGAAAGCTTCACTAATATTTTCCAATATATCCCTTTTGTGATTATATTTAGAATGTTCTATTGGTATCTTATCTGTATGTTTTCTCCTATATTTTCTTCCTGTAACTAAAACAATCTTTCCCTTTATATTAGCACTGGAAAGAATTACGATTTCTGAAATTTGTTTGTTTGTGGACTTCCTACATGGCGTATTATCATTGTATCTTCTTTCCACCAGATCTTTCATAATTGTATTATTGCCAGGCTTGTAGGACTTCATTTTCTTTGAGAACCTACTGCATGATTATTAATTTGGACTGCATGAATTTCTAAATGGAGATTTGATATTTGCCTTGCTTTTATAAGGGATCATTCTTTTACTTTTTGACTTCTAATAATCCAGCATTTAGGAGGCTGCACTGTACTTGGGTTGATTTTCATTTGCATTGTGGGAACTAGATATTCCTTTTATCTTTCTTTTATACAATCTCTTAAGTCTCTTCTGGTGTTTGTTTGCTTCATGAATTCCAGTTACTGTTTTTATCAGAATCTCTAAAGTCTCGGCTTGTGAATTTCTTAAGGTCTCAAGCACTGGCTCGCAGCTATGAGCCGTATAGTCATTACTCCTTTGCATCGTTGAGACTTTTTTGATAACAGTATGGCTATGATTTTTGATGATTTGACAAGTGCAATTTGTGTGCATCTGCCTGTTATATTTTCTTCATAAAAGTTTTCAAATGATTTTAATTTGACTTTCCATATATAATTTCTGTAATTTATTCTTTTAGTATTAGAGAAATGACATGAAAAATGATGATAATCTTCTAGGATTCTCTGTTGCATTAGGCATTTTACTTTAATTTTCTGTTATCTTGAGTAATTGCTGCACCTTTTTTACAATATGTTTGATGTCCTTGCAGATATCTGAAGTGGTTAATAGTATGAAAGACTTGATTGATTACAGCCGAGAAACACGGACTGGACCTATGGGTAAGTGTGATGAATTTTTTCCAGTGATCGTGACCTTTTATTCATTAATTTTGGAAATTCTGTTGAGGTGCTACCTGAGCAATGATTCTGGAAAATTCTGTTACACTGATTGCACTTTTGCATTAATTTACCGGAAAATAATACAAGTGTGATGATGGTGTGTCAGTGTCATTAGTTAGTTCTCTGTTATTTGATCTTCCCGTGCTTAGATAGTATGGTTGTTTACATTCTTCATAGACTGCTAAAACTGGCAGTCACTGTTTTTTTTTTTTTTTTTTTTTTTTTTTTGCTATAAATGCAATATTGTGTCATATTGCTTATCCATATTGTAGATCACAACTCATTCAGCAAGAGCTTTTTTTTTTGGCAGTTGAAGGCTCTCTTTATTCAAGCATAAATCTTATACTGTTTCCATTATGATATTCTAACTACAGTTTATTGTAAACGGCATAAGATTTTATACGTGAATAAAGATAAGTCTTCAACCTAAAATTTTGGCAGTGGGAGAATCCTCATAACTTACCATCCACCTTAAATAGATTCTTGTGGTGGTTTTGGTGATATGGTGGTGATGAATTTGTTCCTGTGCATCAGCATCATGTGATTGTATGATTGTGCTTATCATGCTGTGTGGCTTATATCAATATTTCTTTCTGTTGGATGTCATTACAATGTGTATGTTTGAGATCAGTTTTTCAGTAAGTGTCTTTTATGCGAGGGGCCCTGACAACAAATATATGCATGAGAGGTAGTGTGGCTGTTTCTAGGAAGACAAGGACACAGAGAATGCTAGAAAGAAAGAGACTGATGATCAGCAATATTTCATTTTTCTTTTTGTTGGTGAGGCACATAGCATACTGATACTGTATGATCAGGAAGGCATTGAATGTGGTGTTGAATGCTTCAATACTGAAGAAAATGATAATTAATCTCGAAGAAGAATTGCAAAACTGAAATGTAAATATATAGAGAGATGGTGGTTGTGGTTGGGGGAGAAAAAACTGAAGGTAGGCCTCATAAATAATTACAGTTTGTCTTATAGTGCATAGGTATTGCTACTTTCAAGTCTTATGAACATGAGAACTTGTCTGCTGAATTCAAAATATAGATGTTCCAACAACGACCATCTTTTCTTACTGTCATATAGAGAACAAGACTGTTGTTTGATTGTGATGTAGAGGTGAAACATTTTGAACTTCAATATTCTAGGATGGCAAATGAAGATATAAAGTGAAAGTCACTCTTTGTTGTGAATGCCCTAGTTGACTGGTATGAGTGAAAACATACATGTGGAGCTTTTCCTTGTGTAGGAACAAGTTTTAGGTGTCCTTTCATGGTTCATAAAAATATTGCTCATTCGAATGCCTTATTGAAGATGCATGCATTAGTTTGTTCTAGCTTGGAAGCTAACTGGATCAGAATGTCACCGGGCATTAATTTAGATGACTACTATGCCTCAGGTTTTGAGATTTGGTCTATGCCTTGACCCTTCTTTGGGATCCGATAATGGAAAAGATCAACTAACATGTATTGACTTGCTGAAATCTCTTTGTTTCCTTTGGTAGGAGATTCCCCTAAATAATCTAGCCATACTTGTAATTTGAAGCCTAGTCCATCTTTATGATTTTTGGCATTGGCAGAAAAGTTTAGAATTGTTTAGATTTCCTTCATTCAGGCAAAGATAACAGGGATAATCTCAAATGACAGTATGCAGGAAGTTTATTAGAACAAAAAGTCGTGTCCTTGGGAAACATAATTCTGAGAAATATTGCTTAGCTTTTGGGAAAATATGCACATCATGAAGCAAGCATTAGGAACATTATACTTATCCAAATGGCCAACTTTGGTTTGTGCCAGACAAATGTTGCACTCCAATGAAATTTTCGGTGGAAACAGCCTTTTGGGAGGTAGATTAGGGGTTTGGTTTTTTTATTGGGTCAGACATTGTGGTTAGTCTAATAATGAAATTTTCAATTTATTCTCTCTCTGTGTATTTTACCTATAGTTGAAAGGAATATTAAGTTTTGACCTGGATATGTCCCAACTTTTTGAGATTAGTGAAATGGAGTTTGGAGTTTTTTTGAGATGATTTAGTTGCTTCTGCCTTCTGTTATTCACAAATCTAGTATCTAGAATTGTCAGACTTTTTTCTGTAGTCAAGGACTATTGAGTTGAAATCATTTATTTCAAGCAGTTTGATAATGGGAAGACAAAAATGAGCAGATGTGTTATCTAGTTTCCCATGAATGGTAGAACTTTAACTTCAAGATTGGAGGGATTGAGAACAAAGGTGACAACAAAAAATTTACAAATATAACTAGTGGAATAAAAATTTTCAGTTCTTAAGGGGGCCAGAGGTAAGGGCAACAATGGAAGAACTTGAAAATTTTAGGAGTCAAGTGAAAATGTTTAAATTAAGGCTAACAATGGAAACATTTAAAGATTTCAAGGTTGTATGAAAAATTCAAGTTTTAGGGATCTTGGTATATATTTCTTGAAGTATTTTTTTGAATTAAAATTTATACGATGTCTGGGAAGGGCCATTGCCTCCAACCATCACCATAGTTCCACCTCTTATTCCATTGATTTTTCTTGACCCCTTAGGAGAAGAAAAGAATATTCCAATAAATGGTCTGTATTCTTTATTATGTTGCAATCTTGAAAGTGTATTCTGGTCATCTTCACCATCATTGTATAGTTTGTTCTTCTGTGTGGTTGCCTGCGAAACATCTATTCACAAATCACCTCATGATTATTAGTATCTTTAGGTACATGAATTATCACATTACCATTTAAACTGGGCATGTTGTCTCTTCAAATTCTTCATTTTCGTGTCAATATCAGAACATAGTGTTGCTTGCTAGAGAAACCATTTAATTATTTTTGTCAGAGAGTTTAGCGAAATTCCCTCGGAGGACAAGTGCATCATCTGGGTTTCATAGTCGAGCTCAACAGCCTGAGGAACAACTACAGCAGCAGCAAGCAATGCCCCAGAACTCAAACAGTGATCAAAGCTCTGTCCAGGCCGGTGGATTGCAAATTGCTGCTAGCAATGGAGTGTCTAGTGTAAATAACTCCCTCAGCACGGCGTCTGCATCTACCTCTGCCAGCACTATCGTTGGGCTTCTCCACCAGAATTCTATGAATTCAAGACAACAAAATTCTATGAATAATGCAAGTAGTCCCTACGGAGGAAATTCTGTTCAGATTCCGTCTCCTGGTTCCTCTAGCACAATGCCGCAGCCACAACCTAATCCTTCTCCTTTCCAATCGCCAACACCCTCCTCGTCCAATAATCCTACACAAACATCCCATAGTGCCTTGCCAGCTGCCAATCACATCAGCTCTGCAAACTCTACTGCAAATATTCCCTTGCAACAGCCAGCTGTTTCTGGTGAGGCAGACCACAGTGATTCTCAAAGTTCGGTTCAGAAAATCATACATGAAATGATGATGTCCAATCAACTCAATGGCACAGGTGGTATGGTTGGTGTTAGTTCTTTGGGGAATGATATGAAAAGTGTTAGTGGGATTTTACCCACAAGTAACAGTACAGTTCTCAATGGGGGAAATGGCCTGGTGGGAAATGGGACAGTCAATAATTCTGGAATGGGGGGTGGTGGATTTGGCACCATGGGCAGTGGACTTGGGCACGCCGCCATGGTTAATGGAATTAGAGCTACAATGGGTAATAAATCCGTGATAAATGGACGGATGGGTATGGCATCGATGGTTCGAGACCAAAGCATGAATCATCAACAGCAGGATTTGGGGAACCAACTGCTTAGTGGGCTAGGAGCAGTTAATGGATTTAATAATCTTCCATTTGAATGGAAACCATCCCCTTGAAGGCTCTATCAATGATACTGATGTTTCAGTTCTTGATTGTAGCTGTTTGTGCAGCATGAGCATGGGCAGAATTTCCTACAGCCCTGTGAAGATGATGGCATTACACGATTGAATAGTTTCAGGGCTAACCTCCCACTTTGTACTAATTTTAGGAAAAAGTAAAACATATAGCATAGTGTTTTATCAATGAAATGTTAAATCTTCTTCGAGTTGCTTTATTTTCTTTTAATTTTTCTCCTGATTTATGATTCAATACAGCCTCGTCTAGTTGAACGCTTTCTGCCGTTAACCACAATCATAAAAATAGCGTATGTATTTGCCTCTCTCTCCCCTCTTCCTCTTCCCCCGTGTGTGTGTGTTCTGGCTGGCTTGATAGTAGCGTTTTTCAAAAGAACATTCACATTAATAAGCAGTAAGAATTATATTTACTTCTATATTGGTAGAATCTAGTCAAGTTTGATGTCTTGTTCGATGAATGGAAACATGCGCACCGGCATCTCCCTTCACTTGGCAACGTGTCCAGAAGTCCATGCAAGTGTCTAGAAGTTCCAAAATCTGTGGCTGGTGGAAGAAAGTGGGAAAGGCTAAGTAACTTTATGAGCTTTTTGCTAGATCATGCCTGACTTGTAATTAATATTTTAATCATTGTCATTTGCCAAGCAAATTATTATTTATTATGTTGATCTTTTTCTGAAGCTATGACTAAGGGCAGGTGCGCATCAACTGTAGAACATGGCCTAACCTAAAATGAGCTGTGATGTGTTTGATCTGCAGGTGGGTCTTCAAATATTCAATCTTTATATGTTCATAAAGTGCGGACATGTGCATAAAGAGTGACTGATGGAATTTACGTGTACAATTTGAAAACTAAATTCATGATGACATTTACGTTAAATACAAGATAGTTTGAGGCAGTGTTATGCAGTCATTTGAATATGATCACCGACATGAACATATACATTTATATCATAGCTGGTAGAGGTAATCTAAATTTTTATTTCAAGCTTCTATATATTTCTCTATGGTACTTGACAAGGTTGTTTTAGGCACTGCTCCAATGACACTTTCTTTCTTCTCCCCTTTCTTGAAAAAAAGCACCGTCGGTATGCTCCTTATTCCATATTTGTTGGCAATATTAGGGCAGTCGTCGGTGTTTACCTTGAAACACGCAATTTTTCCGGCATATTCTTTTGCCAATTCATCAATCACTGGTGCTATCATCCGGCATGGTCCACACCATGGTGCCCAAAACTCCACCAGAACTGGGTTTTCACTGGCTATGACAAGATTATCCCAGCCTGAATCCGTAACTGCTTGAACTGCAGATTTCAAGAACTTGGCATAAATAAGATTAAACAACATATATGCGAGGAACAAACGCAAAAGCAGACACGTGTATGATATCATGTGAACCTATCAATAATATATTCCATGAAATAAGTTAAGAATATACTATACCTTTTTTTTTTAAAATTTAGCTTGTTATGGTTTAAACTCTATTTTTTTCAGTTCTAAAAATAATTTCAATATTATTGGACTTAAAACTCATGGATAATATATTACACATTTCGAGAGTGTTATCAAGTTAAAAAAAATGTAATGTTAAAGTACTAATATTTCATAAATTATTATTTGCCTTGCAAAATCTTATTTGAATTGTTGAGATGACTGATGAAAAGGAATGTCACTTAATTAGTTTTTGCCCCACTGCTTTTGATCATTTTGAAAAAAAAAAAAAAATTCTTTAGATAATAAAGAGCAATATTTAAAAGATGAAAGTTACATTTTAGGAAAACAAATTTTATTTTAATTGAATTTTTTCTTTTTTCATTTGAAGCAAAATGTATATATTTACTAAATATATTATTTTATTATTGGCATTTATTTTTTAAATAAAAACTAAAATTTATTAAAAAATACTACTTTATAAAAACTGTAAAAAAGGAAAAGAAAAAAACAAGAGAAAGAAGTTAAATCAAACATCGCATGATATTAATTTTCAAGAATTAATGTATTAATGCATAAAGATAAAGCAATCAATTTCTCTAATACAAGGTAATTAAATTAAAATGGGTCATTAAAAAAAAAAACAAACGGTGGGTAAAACTTGGCAAACCTTGATCTAAAGCTTCACGAGCTTTGCAAACAAAACGAACTTTTTGGGTTCTGCCTCTGAAACTCCATGAAGAGGAAGAAAATGAAAGAACATTATTAGATATATCTTTACAAGTTGGGAAATGAAGCTTCTGTATAGGACCAAATGGATGTGAACATTGCACTACACCACCTCTACCACTTGTGCACACTTGAAAACAATTCTTCGTAGCCATCTTTCTCTCTCTCTTTCTCTTACTCTGTGTATGTGCGTATGTGTTGATGGAGAAACAAGAAAAAGATGATAAGAAAGAAAATGTGGTCTTGGTTTCTTGGATAATAAGAAGTGTATGCAAGATTTTTTTTTTAAAATCTTTTTTTATTACGTGTATTTTCAAGATTTAATCCATTTGAATTTCTGATCTCTAATAATAAATATTTTTTAAGTGGATATTTCCAATAAATTTTGTGAGGTGATAAGAGGGGATTGGTAGCTTGTAGTTTATGTGGATGACATTTCAAAAGTAATCATCAGTGATCTAAATAAATAAATAAAAATCTAATTGGTCCAATCCAAAGGCTACGTCTTTTCTGTAGTGACTTCTTATAGGTTGACCATAGACTTCTCATCTACTCGGAAGCATTGGATCACTCGTTCCTGCGCTCATTATTTTTATCCTTTTGTTCTTTTCAACAAAATTTTAAGGTATTTGTTTTCACTATAATTTACTGTAAATGGTTTTATGGTGTTTAATACAATATATAAAAAAATAAATTTATAATAACATTTTACTGTCTAATTTTTTTTTAGTTCATACAAAAATTAGAATTTAGAAGAATTATTAAAACAATTTAATTTTATATATAAAAATTGTTTTGAACAGAAGTGATGCAATATATAAATGAGTGGTGATTAACATTTAAATTTTTTTTTATAATATTCAAAATTTTATAATTATTTAATTTAAATTTCATTAAAATTTTTTAAATTGACTATACTATTTTAAGAAATTTTATTTTATTTTAATATTAAATTTTTAAAGGGAGATATTGCAAATCTAAAAATAGTAATAGATTTTTAATGTCTCGTCTCTCTCTTTTATTATTTTTGTACTGTTTCATCTCCTTATATTTTAAGGCACTTTTGAACTCACTTTCCTCATCACATGCAAAGTTCTATGTGTGAATTCCTCTGTCTTTTATTTATTTATTTTTTCAATTGATAAAGAAAATACAACATATGAAGCCAATAACTCGTAGGAAATGGGAGCAAAATTCCTAACTCAAGCACTAAATTTTGGCAAGGAAGAGTCTTAACAACAAGCAATCAACAAGAAGTCAATTTTTTTTTGAGTATTCACAAGGTTAGTATTAAAGTATTTTAAAAAAAAAAAAAGAATAAGACAAACCATGTTAGGCTTCACCAAGAAATCTACTTCATGATTATGCTGTTTTGGATAAACAAAAGCAAAAGCAAAAGTGCAAAAGCAAATGCAAAATTAATTGATTATTCTAGACTAAGTTTGAATATAAAGCTGCTGCACCTGCTAGCTAGCTAACTTGTTCGTCCTTTAAAATGAAAAAAGAAAAAAAAAAAAGATACAATTAATATTCTCAAGTTCAAACCATCTAAAAATGCACCTTAATTTCTCATATCCATGTCATCAAATTTATCATTGATTTAAGTATAATTACTAAATTTTAATTTTATCATTTAAATTTTTGAATTCGACTCAAATATTTATAAAAATAAGTAATTCTTATTAAAGCAATATGAATTGGATATTATTAAGTAGCCTTCTAATATTTTCTCATTAGCTTGAGAAAGCATTATAACAAACAATTCAAAACAACAAATACTTCATTTAGTTTTCATTAATTTTTTTAAATGAAGTTGATTGTGAAAATATCACCATTCATCTAAATTTCTCCATTTTAAATCTACTAATAAGATCAAACATATAAAATTAATGAGTTTTTAAATTAATAATATTAAAATTATTTCTACAATTGTAAAATTTTAAGTTTAGGTTACAGTCGAAATTAAATATAATGATAATAATAATAAAAGAAAACTAAACATGTAAAGATTTCATAAAAAAACGTACTAGCACCTACAAAAACAACACGAGTTAATAAAAAATCACAAGTAATTAAGAAAACATTATGAATGGACATTGCAGATTAGAAAATTCCATATATTTATTGACTAAAAAACAACTAAAATAAGAAAAAAAAATAGAATAGAGGGAAATCATTGGTAAGCTTGGTCAAGGGTTGGGTCTCATGTCAGGGGAGGAGAAGAAAACATTTCTGTGTTTCTGAACAGTTGCTATATCGATCATACCCCATTATCTATTAACAAAGAGACCATTTATATAAAATTGCAGTATACTTCTAACTGTAAAATTAACATGCATTGAACCAAATACAAAATCCAGAACCCTCCCTTCCTAGCTATTATAATCAATTTATCATAAAGTCTTGCTCCTCTAACTTGATGAGACATGCAATTATTGACCATTAACAACCATAATTAATTAAGTTACAGATGCACGTTTATGGAGTTATTACAAAAACCAGAAAGGGTTTTGCTTCAAATAAAAAAAAAATCCATTAGCCGAAGTTTAGTTCATAGTCCCCACCATGTGGGAACTGGGAATATGATCCTTTGTCTAGTTCTGAAATAAAATTTATATTTCATAAATTTGAAAAATGTTTTGGTATATGATAAGATATTATATATTTAGAATTTTAATCGATATAAGTTTACAGAATAAATTTTGTAATATTTTAGATTTGATCACAAACAATGATAGGTGATGCCTTTCTCCACTGAATATTCCATTAGGATGAAGTTGGTTGATAATGAAAGACCAATTCATCAAAACTAAGCGCCGTCTTAAATAAACAGTTGCTGCTATAAGCAAAATTATGGACTTCATTTTAATAAGAGATAAAGTGTAATTTTAATGATTAGTTCTAAGAACATATTATTTTTAATATAATTTTAATCTTAATGTTGTTAAAATCTGTAATTCTGATTATTTTTTTCCGTTGACTTCCATCTCTGAATTTTACATTGATAAAAAAGTAATTGATAAATTACAATTTAGTTCTTAAAATTTTATTTATTTTAAAAAATATTTTTTTAAATTAAATATATAAAAATAAAATAAAATAATAACTAAATAAAAATTAATTATTTTATTTAATTAAAATTAAAATAAATATTATTTTTAATTTAAAATTACTTTTTATTAAACTAAAATAATTAATTTTTATTTACTTTTCTAAAATTAAAATAAATAAAATTAATTATTTAATTTATTTTCTAATTTTATATATTTGGAAATTATTTTTATATATTTAATTAAAAAATATTTTGTATTCAATTAAAATTAAAATAATTAAAATAGATATTTTTTCTCTTTTTTTTTTTAATGTATATACGGGATAATTTTAGTCATTTTACTAAAATTTAATAAAAAAAAAAGACGAATAATCAAATTTATTAATAGAATTAAAATTGAAAAACTAACTGTGCTTTTTTTTTTTTAAATACTCTCATCTCTAAATATCGTCTTTATATATATATATATTTTTTTTTTTTTCCTTACTTTTTTTATTTCATTAAAATTAGAATATTAAAAAATATATAT
>CANXYC011105083.1:0-13481 GCA_948193065.1 Aleurites moluccanus | reverse complement strand
TTTAGGATGATAGAATATATCTAATTCTATCAAAAATTGAAAGAAAATAACAAGAAATGGACAAAGCATGGTGTGGCCGAAATGCTCTAAGGTTTAACAATGGTGATGGCTGAAATTTTTCCAAGGAAGAAGAAGACAAATGGTGATCTTTATCCAAACACTTTAGATGGGATCCAATGGTTTAGGTTTCATAGTAATCTTAGTGAATCTTAGTCATCCAACCATTCATTCTTCTTACTTTCATACTATTGGTTCATCTAAAGTCAACCAAGATGAATAACACATGCATTTGGCACACCAAATCCAAAACCAAAAACAATAATCTCATACTTTGAGCTTAGGATAACAACTTTGCAACCTACTCATCTAACCATTCAATTTTTCATCATTTGATCCAACGGTCAGATTTAATCAAGCCTAAACTAATACCAAAAGGTTGCACACACTATTATAAAGAAAATGACCAAAATACCTTTAGTGCAATCGAAACACCGAAATCGAGCAACGTTCAAATAAAAATTTTCAACCGAGATTATTTCTTTATCTAATGCTCAAATAAATTAAATAAGACCATTTTTAAGTTTTTAAATTCTTTTCTCCTTTTAAATATGATATTAAATTCATAAAATTTCGACGAGCAAAAAATGACCATTTTGTCCCCAATTCACCAAAATTTCAAAATTTCCCGATTAAGTCCTAGCAGCCTCTAGACTACTTTTATGTCTAAAACTAATTCAAATAACATGTATAATCATCAATTTCATACATAAATACATATTAACAACACATTAAAAAGAAAGTAAAAATCTCTCTCCGAAGGTCTCTATAAAGGTTAGGTTCAAGATAGGCTGGGGTGTTACAATAATTTTTAGAAATATAATCAAACTTTGAATTAAACGAAAAAAATTTCATATCAAACCAAACTGACTCGAAATATTTTGGTTTGATTATTCATTTATTTCAGTTTTTAAATGGGAACCTAACATCAACTAAACTATTCTATAATAATCAAATGTCCGTGGGTGCATAGACTCTTGACACATTACTAATCTTCTCCAAATACCGTTTCAAATTACAAACATTCAAGCAAGAAAATCATACTCAACAGTGAAGCAAAACATCAAAATATGAAAAATTCAGAGCAGAACATACCAACCTTAAGCCACCAATTTTGTACAGCAAGACTCTTTATATGAGGAACTTGATCAAGTATTCTCACAATCTTATTCCAGTATCCATAATACTCATCCCATTTATGCCCAATTGAAGTATGAAATTGAACCAAAGAAGATAAATTGGTAACACTATATATTTCAACTTCAAACCAAATAATACTTAACGAAATAAGATTAGGACAATCAATCTCCAAATTCACTTCAGTTTCATTGCGAATAAAGTACTTGAGCTCCAGTTCCTTCAACTTCCTGGAACAAACCTTCAAAGTCTCCATATCATAACAGTTCCCAAGCTCCAAAACTTCGGAGACCAAACTGGTTGTGATGGTGTCTAGTGTAGGCAAAAACGAAAGAATATCGAGGAGTAGATGTTTTGGAAGATTGTCCAAATTTGTTGCGGCAGCTGTTGTGGTAGTGTCGGCGGTGGAGTTATGACAGTAGCTTCAATGGGGCCTTTTGGTCATTTCACATATATTTAACAGTAAAATCTCTTAAAATTGAACGGAAGTACCTAATGTATTGTATTTTACCCTTAATTAATTTGTTGGTGACTGAAACTCTTGCATTCTGAGAAACACAAATCTTGGCAGAACTCCAACGAATGGATTGGTTGCATTAGCTTCAAAAGGATTGTGAAAGTGTAGTTGAATGCAATTCCAAAAAGTAAACTCCTCTCCATTTATGAGAAATCACAAGTGAGAATGCTTTTTCTATTTCTCTGTGGACAGAAAACCAAAAAAGAACTAAAGCAATAACAAAAGCTCATTCAGAGGAGGAAAAATTTTCTTTTCATTCATTAAGACTAAAACAGAAAAATATAATTATTTGTCATTAGTTGATTGAATTAATCAAAGGCTAATTAAAGAATGAACCCATTACACAATACATTTCTATGTTCTGCGAATTGCATCAACACAAAACATGCCCCCATTGGCAACAAACAAATTGATCAAATCTCAATCATTAACGTAAACTACCAGGCAAGAGACTTTTGGCTGGTGTAAGCAACGCTACAGCTCCTCTCTGGGGATGTGAGTACTTTCTGTGTACAGTCTGAAGCTTGTTTTCTGCAGCTTTTGAGTGCAAGAACACCAGCAATCCAGCACAATCCCTGCTTGGCAACAAAAAGCGAGAACAAATATGTAAATCACAGTTCTTGGGAAAAGTAAAGCAGCAATAATCATTAAGAACTTACTTCAGCTGTGATTCTGAGAAACCAGTATGAAGTTTAAGGGTCTCTGTCCATGCGGGGGCATTTTTTAGAGTGCATCTAGCCGCATAGACTGCTGAAGCAGCAACCATTGATGGGCAAAACATTATAGTGTCATAGTGCATGATACCCAATTCAGCAAGAAAATAGACCATGTTTTCCATCTGGATAATCAACAAATTCAGAAATATAGATAAGAAATGGATAGATTTTCCACATTATAGCAAACAAGATTTAGATTTACTTACTTCCTTGTCAGGAATTGATGCCTTGATGAAACGAGCAAGGAAAACATAATGTGTAGGCACTGTTAGAGTCCATTCCAGCTTTGCCAGTATAGTTTTCTCCATAA
Organism: Aleurites moluccanus; assembly: GCA_948193065.1. Classification (NCBI taxonomy): domain Eukaryota; kingdom Viridiplantae; phylum Streptophyta; class Magnoliopsida; order Malpighiales; family Euphorbiaceae; genus Aleurites; species Aleurites moluccanus. The sequence continues at coordinate 10,744 of CANXYC011105083.1, read as the reverse complement.
TCAATACTTGTTCATGAGTATAAGCTCTGTCTGAAATGCACACCAAATCATTGACCTCTGGAGGCCAGATTTCCTCATATTTAGAGGCCATTAGTGTAGCACTGATACCCACCAACTGGAGTTCCCTTCTTGGAACAGTCTTTACAGCAAGGAATCGATCAATTATATTGATTGTGAGATAAAGAGTTTCAGGAGATAGCTCAAACTTCTGATGTACATCTATCAACCAGTCCATCAGAATTGCTCTCATCTTCTCATTAATTTCAGGTTGTGCATCCATGTAATTATGAGGCCGGCTCTCATTCTGAATAAAAAATTTCATAGATTAGCATATCAATAGATGCATAGACAAAAAAAAAAATTAGAGGAAACTGAACTGGGAAAATACACACCTCAGTTTGCTTATAGAACTTGTAAATGTCTTCCACATAATCAACCGCAGCCAAATCATTATTGGCATCTGCTGTATCAATATCAACGATCTCCTCCTTTGGTTTGTTTGCCAGCCCACAAGCAGCCTACAATTAGACCAAGTTTGAAGAGCCAAATAACAAATTAGAACAAGGGAATTTTCTTAAACTGTTTACCGTCACAGCAAATTGGCATAATATCAATAGAAGAATCATAGTAAGATAACAATAGGTCACCTTGCTTCGAGAAGTGAGGACTGAAGTAAAGGCCTGCACTTTCTTCTTTGTGGTTCCTTCTTCTTTTTTATCATTCACTGCCTTCTCTTGCTTGTTAATCTTTACTTCTTCTTTCTCAGTATCAGGAGATATCTCAGTAAACTCCTCAGTCTTTGGCTTTGGCTTGACTACGACTTTCTTCTGAACTGCCTTTGCTGCTGCAGCAGCAGCTTTTTTACCAGCGGCCACTCCATCAGGATCAGCGCCAGTCACCTTGTTCACATTGGCAAAAACTAGTTTCTGCAATTCACAGAAAACCACCAAACCAATTTCAGATATAATGATATTTATACTTGTTTGTAAGATTAAAAGAGACCCATAAATCAAAATTACATAAATAACAAGTGATCTGAAGAAGGAAACAAACCTTGTTATTCTGTACTGCTGCCGCCGCTTGGGCATTGGCCAATAGCTGGGCACAGAAACTCCTATCAAAGAACATATAAAATCAGCAAAAAGCAACAACAGATAAAATCAGCAAAAAGAAACAAAAACAAATACCAAATAATATACGCACAAACAAAAGAAATAGAAAAACCTTGTCATGGGGCGAGAAACCTGAGCTTGGGCTTTTGCGTCAATTCCTCGAACAGTTACTAGATTCCCAATATCGCCAAGAGCACGGCGGTTTCTGCCATCAGCGGCAGCGCCTACATTCTTCTTCTGGTGCATATTGACACCTACAACTGCTTCCCCTGTTTATGAGATCATCTCGTTATAACCCCATTAAAGATAGGAAGAGATAATAAACGCGAATTGAGAATATTTCCAGAAAAGAAACAGAGAACCCATTTCTGTATTTTCGATTCTGAGATTAACGAGAGAAAAAAGATGGATTCAAGAAGTCATTTTTTAATTTTCTTTTATCACTAAAACTCAAATTCGCCGCTATTCTATTTCAATCTATTGTCCACCGTGTCTCATTATCTGGAACCAAGAACAGTTTCCTCTGGTTGATTTCTTCAATTTTCTCGGAAAACCAAACAGAAAATACAAGGAAAAAATAAATAAAAAAAAGAATCGAAAAGAAAAGGAGAAATCTATATCAAGACAACATATATCTCAAACTAAAAACAAAATTCATGAAACCCAAAAAGATTATCAGGCATAAAATGAGAACCTATCAATTTATCAATCAAGAAAGACAAAAAAATAAAAATAATAGCACAAAGAGAGAGAAAGGGAAGGAAAATAAAAGATTATAAAACCTCTGGCTTGTTGTGGAATGATAGGTCTCGAAGCCATTTCATATCAATCTCGTGAATCTCCTGAATGCAAATTATCAATCTTCTTCAATAACTAATAAAATTTCTGGTTATTGAGAACTGAGATTTAAGATAGCAGATAGGAGAAGATGAAAGGACTATTCTCTTTATGAAGCTCAGAGGAGCCCACCCAGTCTGCAACGGTCGAATTTTTGTTTGATTTCTGAGCGTTAGATCTGCTTTTAATCCAACGGTTTAAAAGTGATCTAAAGTTTTATAGCCGTTAGGGAAGTATGGGAAAAAGTTACGGTGAATGTTAAAATATATGGTTGTGAAAGTCAAAATTGATAAAGTAGAATTAAATTTATTAAGTCAAATTGAAATTCATAGTTTTATAATTTATTTAATTTAATTTAAAAAATAGAATAAATTAAAATTTTGATTTAATTGAGTATTTTTTTATTTTAAATGGAATCGAAACTAAATTTTATATATATATAATTATAATAATAATTAAAAAGCAATGTATATATATATATATATATATATACATTGCTTTTTAATTATTATTATAATTAAATATATTTGATTTGATTTGATTTTATATATAATCACATTTTTTTTTAAATTAATATTAATTTAAAATTTTAAAAAATCATCTATGAAAATTAGTTAAAAATAAATAAAAGAGTGTAATTTTTTAGAAAAATATAAATTTTAGGTTTATTAATTAATATAATAGATAAATTTTAAGTAGTACATAATTAAACTATTTTTGAGATTTTTTTATTATTAATATTTTATCGATATTTTTTTCTAAATTTATGATAAAATAATGATAATTTATAAAAAAAATATATTTGATTTGAAATAAACAAATCAAAAGTTAACAATAATGACAATTTAGTTTAATTTAAAAAAAATTTAAAATCGAAAAAATTAGTTTAATTTGATAATAATTTTTCAAATTGACTAAATTATATCGATGTAACTCACAGTAACAGCAAAGATTGTTACCTTAAATGTAAAGTGATTTTTTGAGTATATACAGTGTGATTTAAATAAATATTTTAAATTAAATTGAAAATGACAGTTTAAAAAATTTGTAAATCAAATTAAATGATTTATTTGTAAAAACTAAATTAATCAAATTGTGATAAAATGGTTGAATTTGATCAATTTAGTTATATTAATAAATAAAATTATAATTCAAATTAATAATAAAAAAATGATTAATTACGATTTTTTTCTGTAAAATGACACAATATACTAACTCCCTCTAACCTTTAAAAAATACATTAATTCTCCCTGATAAATGTTATAATATATTACTAGACCCTTCTATCAAATTTTGTTGTTAGTCAACTCTAAAATAATCAACAATAATAGTAAAAAAATAAAAATATCCTTGGCCTCTATTTTTAATTAATTACATCATATTTTTGCTTTAAAAAAATTTTTTAGGGTTAAAAAACGTATTTTTATATTTTTTGACAACTTTGAAAATAAAATAAATAAAAATATTTATTATTTTATTTTTTAAAAAATAAAAATTTTAAAATAAAAAAAAAACAAATAATTTTTTTTTTAAAAAAATATTTTTACTTTTTATTTTCAAATTTTTCAAAAATATGAAAATGAATTTTTCATTTGTAATAAAAAAATTAAGAATAAATAATTTAATTTCTTCTTAAATTATTTTTTAAAATAAAAAAAAAATATTTTTTTAAAAATATTTTAGTTTATTTTTTATTTTTAAATTTGTCAAAAAATATGAAAATAAATTTTTTAACCCTAAAGAATATTTTTTAAAGCAAAAATAAAATATAATTAATTAAAAATAAAGTGTAAAAATATTTTTATCTTTTTACAGCTCTTGTTGACCATTTTTATAATACTATGAAATTATGTTACAGTTACTAAGTAGTTTTATGAAGTATTGGACCAATAGCACCGGTAATAATTATTCAGTTTAAAAAATTAGTACAGTACTAAATTTAAGGTTATTTTTCTTATATACAATAATAATAAGAGATTAAGAATAATGATAATTAATGATATAAAGAAAGTACGGAAAAGTATTAAGAATGATGAAAAATCAATATAATAACAAAATCATAAATAAGTGAAATTTTAGAAATATTTTGAGAAACCAACTCTCTAGAATCCAGATTTTCTCTAAAAGTTGTATAATGTTAAACTACAGTTAAAAATAAGCTTATTCATTTCTCACTTTGAAATCTGAAATTGAATAAAATTGACAGAATTTGTTACAGAAAACTTCTGAGTCAAAAGTAGAAATAATGAAAATTTTGAAGTGAAAAACCTAATTTCCAAAACTTGCCACCTATAAATACCACACTTAGCCATTTTTCCACTTTAGCCATTTTTCCACCATTTTTCTTCTTCTTCTTCTTCTCTACCATTTGGCCGAACCACTTCCTTCACTTCCTCATCATTTTTTAGGAAATTTTTCAAAGAAAAATCAAAGAAAACTTTATTATTCCATCAAATTAACCTGATTCTATATATTAACCTAATTCTATATCAATTTCATCAAGAAAACCAAAAAGAATTCAAGAATTCCTCACTTAGAGATTTCGGCCACACCATCACTTTGAGGTAACTTGATATTTTCTTTATCCTTTTAAGTTAATTAGGCATTTTAGATGTTGAATTAAATGAGTTTAGCATTAGATTGCATTAATTTATTTAAATTAATGAAAATCCCAAATTACAAATCCTAATTAGGTTATGTTTATAACCAAACCCTAGATTAAGCTTCTATAATCCATAATTAAGTTAGATTATGTTTAATTGTATCTATTGGAAGCTAATTTAGTGATAGTTTTGTTGTAGGATCAAAAGAAGAACAAGATTGCTATATTTGTCTACTTTGAAAAAATTGAAGAATCAAGTTTTATTTTTGCAATTGGAAGACTTAGGTGATTTAATATATATCATATTACATGCCTATAACCTTATTTTGAAATATGGAAACCATTTGTGCTAAGCCAATGTTTGGTTGAATGCTTCATGTCATATTCCTTTGAATTTTAGTTTGATTTTTCCTTGAATTCCAAGACAAATTTGATCCATTATATATTGTTATTTGTTGGATTTAATTTGTCTATTGAATTGTCCATATTGTGAGCTTATTGTTTGATATATGGGTATTGTTGAAAATGCACCAAAACCTAACCTAAATGCCTTATGAAATTTGCACACCAAGTGTTCGACAAAATGCCTTAATGAGTTTTTCATAGGCCTACCAAGTCAATGCCATCATCTCTAGCGATGTTGGCTAGTCAATTGCGTCAGCATAACTGACATTGATTGACCACTTTATTGTCCAACCCATTCTTGATTTCCATTCCTATTGTTATTCTAATTATAACTTTCATTGCTTATAAGTGATTGATTATTGATATCGATTGATTAATTTGCAAACCATTTGATTATTGATGAGTTCCTGGATTCCTATTGGTTTCCATTGATTAATTTCCAAAATTAATGATTCTATTGCTTAATTATATATTAATTTGACAGAGCTACTTTACCTACTGGGTAGTGGATAAATACTATCAGTATTAAACACAATGTATATCATGGACCCTAGCTGGAAAGGATTAATATCCTAACCATATGGCTTGACCTGCCTTATCTAACTTACTTGTGATTTAAATATTCTTATATGTGTTAAGGCCCATCATCTGTCATATCCATATGATTTGTATATTTATGACCTATTTATTGGATACAAATTACTGTTGTTACCTAATTTTCTTTCATCTGTAAATTGGTGTGCAAAACCTGTTACCTGATATTTTTTTATCTTATTGTCTTGTTGATCATCCAACCCTAATGTGATATGATATATATTGGATTTACTGAGTATTTTATACTCATTTTTTATTTGTTGAATATTTTTCAGGTCAAGAGTAATAGGCGAGTTTCGGATTCTCTTCCTCTGTGGAACTAGCAGTTTATTTTGATAATATAAATATTTGAACTCTGTCTTGTGTAATATTTTCTAGTAGTTCCATGAATTTGTAAATGGATATAGATGAATTGTATTTAATGATGTAAAATATTTTATATGGAGATTTACTATGTTTATTACATAGGAGACGTAAGGATACAATGACAAAATTACAAAATATGGAACCATAGATAATTAATTAGGTAATAGTAAGATAATAATTGGATATATTATGGATTTTACGGGTGTCGGTCACCTTCGACAGTTTCTGCATTCTAGGACCGTCATGTTTTAATTTTGGGACGTGATAATTTTAGTGTTGATTAATGGCAAAATTAGATGAAATGATGTACTAGTATAACTGGACATTCGTTAAGGAGAATTAGTGTATTTTTAAAAAGTCAGGAAGAGTTTAATTTATTAAGTCATTCTAAGGAGAAAAATTATAATTAATCTCAAAAAAAATTACCTTAAATGAATAGTAATGACCAATACTTGAAAAAATAAAGAATGCAAGGGATGAATAATAAAGACCAAACCTTAAAAGTAATTGATTAACATACGACAGAGAATAAAAAAAAATCACAGTAATATAAATATGTAGAGTCATAAAAAATGGAAGAAATATTTATAGTAAAAAATAAAAAATAATTTAAATAGTGAAGAATTAGAGTAGGTTAAATATTATATATACAATTTGTTGAAATAATAAAAAAGTAAAATCCAAATCACCCTATATGTTTAAATGGTTTTAAACATTGTTAAGGGACAAAATTTAAATATAATTTTTATATTTATCCTGAAAAATTTATTACCTTTTTTATTTTTTTTATAATTCATAGATAAATTATTATTTAGTCCTTAAAATTTGACATAATTAATTAAGTCGTCCATATATTTTGAGAAATCAACTAGTTAATCACTATATTTTATTTCATGAATGAACTTGTATAATTAAAAATTAAAAATTAAATAAAAAATGATTATTTTATTTAAGTAAAAGTAATTTAAATTTAAATTTAAAATATATAAAAAATAATAAAATAAAAAATTACATATGAATGTTTCATAAAAAAAATATTTATGAATATGTTTAACTATTCTAATTTTAATTAATAAAACAATATATAAAAAAAAGAGATAATATGAGGGTATTTAAAAAAAATTATTTTATTTTCTAATCTACGTAAATATGACATGAGGTCAGGGATAGTTTTTTCGTCCAATTTTTTATTTTTATGTTAAAAAATTAAAAATAAAATAAAATTTTAGGATTCTCTCATTTTCTCTTCTTTTCTATATTTTCTTTTTTTTTTTTTTCATTTAATAAAAATTAAAATATTTAAAATAAATATAAATATTTTTTTTATAAAATATTCATATATAATTTTTATTTTTATATTTTAATTTAAAATTACAATAAATACAACTACTTTTTTTATTTAAATAAAATAATTACTTTTTGTTAAATTATTTAATTTTTGCATATTTAACTAACATAATTATTTTTATATAATTAAAAATTAAAGTAATTAAAAGTAGATTTTTTTTCTTAATTTTTTTTTATATATACAAGATTATTTTAGTCATTTTATTTAAATTTCATTAACGAAATTAAAATATAAGAACCAACTAGTTGATTTCTCAAAAAGTATAAATAACTTAATGTCACGATCCAACTTGGGAGCCGTGATGGTCCTAGGATACAGGTGATGCTTAAACTATCAGTACCACGAAGAACCCCTTTATCTATATGGTATGGCAAGCAATTCAATATCAAGCTCAAATATAGCTTAACATTTCTATAAAAATTTGGGCAGCATCTCCTCTATAAAAGGATTATGCCCAGTTGTAAAACATGCAAATAACACTTCCAATATACTTTATCATCAATATAACATAAATATATCTCATATAGCTGTAGAATAATCATATATATATATTTATAATGAATAATAGGACAAGTTTGGCTAATGTTAAAAATATGTCTGGCGGGACCCAATTGCGTTGCTGCAATTGACACTCTCAGTTACGGGTCCATTTTGGAATTTTTGAGTAGTTTCTGGTTAACTATGTTACCAAAGGATTTAGGTGGACTATGAAGTACCGTTTTAAAGCTTAGGACAAAACTAGAAGATTGGGCCAAGTGGTGGCCCAATTAGCTTTCTGGATTTCATTTTATAGTCAGACAAAGTTTAGGTCATTTTAGGTCATTTCGGTGGGCTTATTTACGGGCCAATATGCATTGTTTGTGTTTTAGGGTATCAAACTCTATTTTATTAGTTCAAATGAAATATTATAACATATATGATGCAAATCATGCATGATTATACATATAGACTTACCTTTATTGCAAGTAAACCACTTTGATTCATATTTCTTCCTATTAGGGTTTCCTTTTCAACTTTTAATTTTTCTTTCATCCAAAACACATTTTTGTTACTAATTAACATCAAAGAACATCTTAAAAACATAATTGAACCAAAAGAATCACAAAATCACTTACTTTTCCAATAGTTCTTCAAAAACTTCAAAGGATTGATTTATCACTTTTTCTTATTTTTCCTTTGAATCTATGGATATATTTGTGTTTAGAATGATGGAATTAACAAGTTTCCATCAATAAATGAAAGAAAACATCAAGGTATGGTAATCATCAATGGTGGCCGAAACTTGAATGGAGAAGAAAGAGAAAGTTGGTTGGTGATTTTGGCTAAAGATGAAGAAGAGGTGTGAAAAATCTAACTAAATATCAATGGTACAATCCTATACTTTGAGCTTATGATAGAAATGGTGAAACCTAGCAATCCAACTATTCAATTCTTCATCTTTTCATCCAATGGTTTGATTTAGATAAGCATAAAATGATACCATAGGTTTGCATACACTATATAAGTCCATAATGCATAGGAAAAGACTAAACTACCCCTAGTTCAAATGGAATCTCAAATCGAGCAGTTTTGCCCGGGATTATTTTCTACCGGGTTTAATTCTCCAACAATTATTCATTTAAACATAATATCATTATTTTCATGTCCTAATATTCTTTTCTACTTTCAAAATATAGTGTTAATTTCCATAAAACTCGAAGGGGGTGTGAAATGACCATTTTGCCCCCAGTTCACCAAAAACTCAAATTTACCCAATTTCTTCCTAACAGCCTTTAAACCTCTTTGACTCATATAATACATCATAAAACATGCACATATATTCAATTCAAGCATAAACATACAATATTACACAATTTTCAATTCAAGAAAAATTTCCCCCTAGTTGCCCCTTTATGGTTCAGGTTCTAGGTTCTTAGTGAGGTGTTATATTATACCCTCCTACAAATTAATTTATCCCCGAATTTACTTTAAAACTATAGGGTGGAATAAAAACCTGACACATCAAATAGGTGGGGGTACTTGAGTTTCATCTCAGCCTCACTTTCCCAGGTACATTCCTCTATACTTCTACTACGCCACAGTACTTTAACCATAGGAATGCTCTTATTCTGAAGTTGTATGATCTGATGATCCACAATCTATACTGGGACTTCCTCATAAGATAATGCCTTATCAATTTCAATTTCTTGTGGTTGAAGTACATGGGATGGATTTGAAATATACTTTCATAGCATAGAAATGTGGAACACTGGATATATATGCCCCATATTCGGTAGAAAAGTTAGTTTGTATGAAACATTGCCAATCCGAACCAAAATCTCAAAAGGCCCAATGTACCTAGGTGACAATTTGTCTTTCTTTCCAAATCTCATCACTCATTTCATAGGAGAGATTTTCAAAAACACATGGTCACCCACTGCAAACTGCACCTCTTTTCTCTTGGGATCTGCATAGCTTTTCTGCCTGCTGAAGGCAGTCTTTATTCTTTGCTGTATAATAGGAACCTTCTCCATTGTCTCCCTGATCAGATCTGGTCCCTGTAACTGCTTTTCTCCCGGTTCCACCCAACATACAGGTGATCTACATTTTGTGCCATACTGTAATATCCTAGGTGAAACCTTAGTTGAAAACCCTAACCCTAGCACCTAAACCCTAGTTGGAGTTAGGAGTGTTTATCTGGGTTGGTTGCTCTATGTGATTTATGACTTGAAGTGTTTCTATGTTATTGACTGTATTACATGTTATAGGATTTAATTGATGTATTTACATATGATTGATAGCTACATGTGTTATAGGATTGAATTAAATTTGCTTACATGAGTGATTGGTTGATAAAATGCTACATGATTTAATTTGTGTGTCACATGTGTAATTTATTATAAATTAATTATTTAGGGAAAATGAATTGAGGGTAAATAAAATAAATAAATAAAATAAAATAGTTTAATTGGGTTAAGAAAATAATAGGACTTGATTGCATAAGAAAATAAATAGGATGGAGTTAGTTGGAAGTTTGTAGGACCTAATTGTAATAGAAAGTGATGGAGGAGGGATTTAGTGGCTTTTTATGTAATCAAGATCCCATGGAATAGAGTATTGGTACATTAGGATCAAAGGGGTGCATGTAGGGGTTTTAAAGTGGCTATTGTGAGACCAAAACACTTGATTATGTCACTAAATCCCATTAACTCATTTTTAAATCATCAAAATTCTGCATGTTGTCAAATTTCCTTCAAAAAAACCGTGTTCTTCATTTTACAAACCAGAAACTTTCTTCTCCATTCTTTATTGGTTCGGCCATGGAATGATTGATAGGGTTTTGAAGTTTTTTTTTTTCAAGATTTGGAGGGTTAAAGTCTAGTAGCTTCTCCATTTCTCCCTCCAAGCAAAAAAAATTCAGTTTGGTGTGTGCTTTGGGAGCCTAAGGTTCGGTTCTACAAGGAATTCAAGGTAAATGCTTAAAATTTCTGGATAATTAAT
>CANXYC011104937.1:0-22989 GCA_948193065.1 Aleurites moluccanus | reverse complement strand
AACTTCACATAATTTGGCATCTGAACTAATGCTTCGGCAAATGGGATATTGATGCGAAGTTGTTTAAACACCTCAAGAAATTTCTCGAACTGCTTGTCCATTTGTTTTTGCTGGAGTCTCTTCGGATAAGGTACTGGTGGCATATAATCATGCACAGGTGGTGGTGCTACTTGTTTAATGCCATCCTTTTCCTCATCTGGCTTTATCACTCGCTCTTCTATCTTCTTTGTCTCTGGATCTTCAAGTTGTTTTCCACTCCTCAAGGTCATAGCTTTGTATTGCTCTCTAGGATTTATCTCTGTTTTGCTGGGCAGTACACCTTGAGGTCTGACATTAAGTGCTTCAGCTAGTTGTCCCACTTGAGTTTGCAAATTTTTATTATGAATAACCAGCTGATCAAGAGTGGATTCCACTTTTTCGAATCTGGCATTAGAAGCGTTTATAAACTTATCAAGAGCAGACTCAACTTGTGGAGGTGGTTGCTGATGTTGCTGGCCTGGGTTATTCTGGAATTGGTTTTTCAGATAATTCTGGTATTGTGGCCTCTAATTTCCAGCTTGATTATTTCCCCATGCTAAATTGGGATGATTTCTCCACCCAGGATTATAAGTATTAGAGAATGGGTTATTCTGCTGCCTGTTTTGTTACACGCCTTGATTACCCACAAACTGGACATGCTCAATTGCTGGACATTCTGAAGCCAGGTGACCACCTCCACATGTTTCACACTGGCCGGTCTGATTATATACTGCACTCATGCTCATCTTCTCTAGTGCCTTGGAAATCTGATCCATCTTAGCTGCTAGATTATGTATCCCATCATCATTGATGTGTGCTACTCGTCTCGGTGGGCCTCTCTCATTCAACCAATGATAATTGTTAGTGGTCATGTCCTCAAGCAACTCAAAAGCTTCAGCCACTCCCTTATTCATTAAAGCATCTCCTGCAGCTGCGTCAATAGTACTCCTCATCTGAGTAGTAAATCCATTGTAAAAAGTCTGAACGATTAACCAGTCGGGAATGCCATGGTGAGGGCATCTCCTTTGTAGATCTTTAAATCTTTCCTAGGCTTCGTATAAGGACTCGGCGTCATATTGCACAAAGCTGGTAATGTCATTGCGGAGTTTAGCTGTCTTCCCAGGTGGAAAGTATTTTGCAAGGAAGTTAGTCGTCAGTTGATCCCATATAGTGATTAATCCAGCATTTAGACTTTGAAGCCATGTCTTTGCATTTCCTCTTAGTGAGAAAGGAAATAGTCGCAGTCTGATGGCATCATTAGTAACGCCATTTATCTTGAAAGTGTCACAGATTTCCAGAAAGTTTGCTAAATAGACATTTGCATCTTCTGTGGCATCTCCCCCAAACTGAGAATTTTGTACCATCTGAATTATGGCAGGTTTTATCTCAAAGTTATTTATAGCTATGGTCAGGCCTCTGAATGGCAAACCTTAATTGAGAGCTAGGCATAGAAAACTCCCTCAGAAAGTGCTCCTCGTTTCCTGCCATCACTGCAAAATTGAATTCTTCGATCTTTTTGTCTTCTTTATTGACAAACAGGTTTTGTTCCTCTTCAAATGGCTCTGCTAAGGGTAAAGGTCCCTTAGCCAGTTTTTCTTATTCTTCTTGAAACCTAAGCTTCCGTTGCTTATTCAGTCGCTTGCATGTTCGTTCTATTTCTGGATCATATGTCGTCAATTTTGCGTCAATGTTCCTTCGCATAAGCTAACGAACTCCTGAATTTAAGAGAGAACAAGAAAATAGTTAGTAACACCTGTTCCAAATTAATAATTACTAATTAAGCTTGTGATTCTGACAATCTTGCCGTTCCCCGGTAATGGCACCACAAACTTGTTGCGACTTTGCGATACTGCAAGTATACAGGTCGTGTGGCAAGTAATAATGATGAGTAAGTATCGTTCCCACGAGGAAGGGAATATCAATGAATCACTCCTAATTATTGTTATTATTTAAAAAAATAATAAAGTTGGGTGAATTTTCGTAAACAAGTTAAAATAAAAGTAAGAGAATAAATTTGAAATTGAAAATACGATTTATAAAAATTACGGTTAAGATTTCATCAATAGGCAATTATCCAATCCTAACGTTCTCCTTAATTAGATTCAATTATTCGGGATTAATGACCAGGTTCCCCAAAATTATGTTAAACCCTCTCTCAAGGTAAATTACAAATATTTATGCTAAACTTAAGTTTACTCTCGTAATCTTAAGACATTAATATAAACTCATTAAGTTCTTTGGACAACCCTTACAAGGATCACAAAGGAGTGTCCTTACCTCTAAGCAACACGTTCCCTAGGTCTATAAATTTCACGAATCAATTTTATGCTTCCACTCTCGCTACTTCACATAAAATCATTAATTAGTAAAATCAATGGCCAGTTAATCTCACTATTTTAAAAGCCCAAAATTAATAGATTAATCCTAAGTAATCTTTTCTAATTAATTCAAACGTCAGAATCTAACAATCAACCTAACGAATCCATCTCAACTCTAATAGGGTGTTTAGCTACTCATAATGAAAATCGAAAGGAAAATAATTAAATTTAACAATCCAATTATCATCTTAACAAGAATTATAAATAAATAAATGATGAAATATTGTAAATAAAATAATCCTTACAAATACTGAATGAAAGAAAATAGGTCCTGAAAATAAATTCTGCATAAATCTCAAATCTCCAAGGAAAAATCACAGAAATTTAGCTCCTCTGTTATTAATGAAAATCTTGTCGACGGCTAATATTCTCCGAAGTTCTGATCTCTCTTCTTGGAAGTTTAGGGCGTCTATTTATGGTCGAAAGATATGCTTGGATTCAAAAACCCTCAAATTCCCTCGAAAATCGGGTTTTGATTATTAAAAAACCGGGTCTTGATAAACCGGTTAGCGCGTGAATAAATTTTATCAGCGCTAACCGGGTCCTTCTACGAATAACCGGTTGTTAGCCTCAAGGTAACCGGATCACCCGGTTATAGATTCTGTGACTCGTAGTCGCAGTGCCAGTTCTGCCGATTATCTTTCCTGCGATTTAGCTGATCTTTGAAAATTCTATTAGCGGTCCAATTCTCCTTTTATCATATCCAAGCCAATTCCTCTTGCCGAAATTTCATCTACACACAAAAATTAAGAATTGGGGCGCATTTTGCCCTTGTTAGAAATTTATTTTCCAGACACAAATATTATTCCAGATTTCTAGATTAATTAATAACAATTAAGAGAAGATATTGCTAAAACTAAAATTCACTTACCTAATAATTAAATTCACTAAAACTTAATTTAACTGGTTAAAATGGGTAAAAAGGACTTAAAATAAGTATGAATTATTTAATATTGCCCCTAATTTAATAGATAAAATATCAACCTAACATATACTTCTAGACCATTTTGTCAATTTTATCATTAGTCAACTTTACAATGACAGTAAAAAGATATAAATACCTTTGCTTTTTATTTTTAATTAATTACATTATATTTTTTCTTTGATTTTTTTTAAGGTTTTAAAATTAATTTTCATATTTTTGATAAATTTTAAAATAAAAATTAAAAAAATAATTTTTTAAAAAATAATTTTTATTTGTTATTTTTTATTTTAAAAAATAATTTAGGAAGAAATTAAATTATTTCTTCTTAAATTTTTTAATACAAATAAAAAAATTCATTTTCATATTTTTTACAAAACTAAAAATAAAAAGTAAAAATATTTTTTATTCATATTTTTGACAAAATTAAAAATAAAAAGTAAAAATATTTTTTAAAAAATATATTTTTTTATTTGTTATTTTTTAAAATTCAAATTTATTAAAAATATGAAAATATATTTTTTAATCTTAAAAAAAAATTAAAGTAAAAATAGAATGTAATTAATTAAAATTAAAAAATAAAGATATTTCTATCTTTTTACTATCCTTATAAGATTGACTAATGATAAAATTAGACGGAAGGGTTTAATAATATATTATGATATTCGTCAAAAGAGAATTAGTATATTTTTGAAAAGTCAAATGAAACTCACTGAATTAGATCATTTTGCAAAGAAAAATAATAATTAATTCTTAAAATTATTCATTTCAAATTGAAAAAAGGTTGATTAGTATTTTATTTACTGAGAACAATGGACTAGCTTTGGTGCTATTGATTTTCTTAAATAATATTAGATGGCTAGCCGAAAGAAACAAAAGAAAAGAAAAATCTTGGATTAACAAATATAAATATTTATATATTTGCTCAATGGCTAATGAATTAAACAGGTCTTATTATTAAATATTCAACATATAGATATATAAATGCAAACTTTTTGTATAAATTATGAAAATTTGAAATTTATTTATTTTATAATTATTATTTTTTATCAAAAATTTGAAATTGATATATACATGTATATGTAGATATGAAAAACTCATTGGATGTTCAGAAAAAAATTTTGATGCAGCTTTTAGTTTTTTAAATTTTAATAGTCATATTAAATTCGTTTTGTTAGTGATAATTATTAATTGTGTGACATCAAATTCATTTAGTTATTGATAGCTGTTAATTATTAGATAGTTGTTAAGCAGTCAAATAATTATTGTTTATAAAAATTATTATTTAATTTTTTTAAAATTTTTTCTTATTTAAATAAAAAATTAAATTATTTTTTTTTAAAATAATATTTAAATAAAAAATAAATATTAATATTTATCCTTAATAATCATTAAATAAATTAACAATTAAAAACTATCAGTTACCAACTAATTACTATCAATATCAGCTAATTGCTAATAATTATCAATTTTAGATTTAGACTTATGATGGAGAACATTTATGATACTTATTATGAAATTGTAGGCTTCAGTTGGACAAATTTATTTATTTTTATTGAAAATTACTTGTTTTGGGAATTTAATTGAGATTTATTATTTTTGGCAAGAAGAGTTTAGTCCAATTTTTAGAGGTGATGATGCCAAATTTTCAATAAAATTTTAGAATTTAGAAATATACGAGTAGTAGTTCCCTGAATGCTAAATTAAATTATAGTTTCAAATCCGTTGTGATAGCCAAAAAGGATAATAGCGTTAAATGCGTTAAAAAAACCCTAGTAGATGAATAAATTAAACATTGAAACCACTATTTATAAAGTTTAATCAAAATTCAAGCTAATGCTCAAGAAATTAATGCAATAAACATGATAGGAACACTAAGGATCTTTGTAAAATCAGAAAGAAAAATTCAAAATCTGCAACTTACTCTGCTTCTTCATTCAACGACTGGAGGTATAATAATTCCATGTTGGCAACATAGAATCTGCAACAGATAATTAATTTCCATCTTCTTTGAATTTTGTTTCTAATTTTCAATTTACACCTTAAAAAACCCTAAATATTATGGGACTCGATTCAATTTTCAAGCTCCTCTCAAATTCAATCAAATCTCGCTTAGAGTTTCTCCTTCTCAGTACCAGCTCATGCTCCGAAATGGACCAGACTTAACCAGCGGCACAATTTTGCTTGCCTAGATGCGTTGGAGTGCCGCTAGGCTTCATCTGGTGAAGTTTTGAACCACAGTTAGTTGTTGTGTAGGCCAAACAAAGGCTACAAGTCACCTTTACTGCAATGGCCGATCAACGAAGAACCTGCAAGAAGATGTTAGAAGAAGAACAAGACAGAAAGAAAGAAAAAATGAAAAGGAGGATGAAAGACGAGAGGCGAAATCGAGCGAGAAATTTTAAGTTAATTATTTTATTTTATTTTTGTTTTTGAATTTATTCTTTAAACAAAAAAATCAAATCCACGCTTGCAGGTTTTAAAGCTGGAACGCTCTTTTATTGCGTCTAATTTCACACCGTGACTTATTATGCAATTAAATATTAATTAGTTTCATTTTATCAACTTTTAAAAGTGTTAAATTAGTTATTTTTAAAGTTTAGGAGGCAAAATATCAATCATATATATATATATGAATTATTTTATATTAATTAATAATAAGAAATGCGAATGAATTATAATAAATAAAATAATTTAATTTAAATTACTTATTTTATTTTATATTATAAAATTTAACTTATTATAAATTAAATACTTAATACTATTTATTAATACTTTGAATTTACACTTCTAGCACTCAAAAACTTTGATACAACATATATATATAATGAATTATTTTGGAATTGTGTTCAAAAGATACATAATCTGATCCTCCTTTTAAAAATAAATAATTATTTCTTTGAGGTGCGTAGGGAACTTTTGGAATTTTTTAAACAACATAATTTATAAGAAATGAGTTAAAATATAGAATGGATAGAGGATCTGGACTGCATAGACAGTGGCTATCAAATCTTGAAAATTGAAACATGGTTTTTGGAAAAAGAAGGCACGAAGATGATTACTTGGACAAGGACAAACAATTAGTTTGATTATGAAGACGCAACTATGTATGAGTATGAAGAACATCCTAACAGTGATGATGAAGATATGGAAGAAGTTGAAAACTCAAAGTCCACTTGAAGAGTCATTTGCTTTCACGGAAAGGCAAGCGGTAAATGTATCAATCATAAGAGCACTATTGCAAACAGGATTCCATTCTATGTACTTAGGAATCCTCAATTTTGTGAAATGCTGACAGCAATCAATAAAGCACTGAAAGGATATAAAGCTCCTTTGTTAGAAGATTTATTAACAAATGTGGAAAGGGAATTGATTCCTATGAAAGATACATATATGGCACACAAAAGGTGCGCCGATTGTTCTTAGTGGGTGGTCGAATGTGAAATGAAATCCATGATTAATGTCTTAGCATTAAATAGTCGAGGTGCAATGTTTCTCTTTGCTGAAGACTATTCTGGAGTTGAGAAATATATACTAAAAATTGCACAATTATTTTTATGAGCAACTGATGAGGTGTGGCCTTATAATGTCATCCAAGTTGTACCAGACAATGTTGTTAAGGTTTTTGTGGTATAAAAAAATATGCAATTATTTGAAATATTAAATTTTAAATATCTAATTTAAAATACATAGCATGTTATTTTGATTTAACATATAAATAGTTATATACTAGGATTTATTAATTAATAGGCTCTTACTCGTATAAATTTATTACAAATGTTTATTATCTATTGAACTTATATTACAACATATATAGGATTATTATTAAATACCTAAAAATTTTCTCCTATATTTTACATATAATACAAACCAATATATCGATAATGTAATGTTCAAATCAAAATATTAAATCATTTATATCACAAAAATAATCATTACTCCAAAACATAAATTCTTTAAACACACTATGAGTTTTAAAAACAAACTAAACTCAAGCAAACAAAATCAATAGATTTCACTTATAAAAATAGAGTTTTAGAAATTAATTAAACTCAATGAAAATAAGCAGTTTCACATGCAAGTGAACTATTTATTCAATTAAAAGAATGTATAATAGTCCCCCACAGTCCATTGCTATAGAGAAATTATCCATCAAGTAGATCATTCTCTTCAGGATTCCAGTTAACTTTGCTTCTCCATTTTAATTATTTTTTGTAAGTTACCAAATATAAATTTCATGTGAATCCAATCATTTGTATAACAATTTAAAATGTCTAGTTTAATCAAGAAAAATTAGCACAATACTACAATAACTGAAAATAATTATATATATATATCAATGTCAATAAGCATCAACGTCAATAACAATATGCATCAATGTCAATACTACTAAGCATTAATGTCAATACCAATAAGTATCAATATTAAGTTTTTTTATAAGAATAAGACCTAAACAATTTCTTTTCAAAAGAACCATTTCATGTTTTTATATGGAATGTTACAGTTGTCAAGTTCAAATATAGTTAGGCTACATCATCAGATATTGAACGATGCAACTGCTCTAAACAGAACATTCAAATGGAAATAAATTATCTCATTATATATGGAATGAGACAATTCACTCAAAAAGGAATGTCTCATCAAATGTGGAATGATATATTAACAACTATAGATATCAACAAAACATTATTAAGTGCTTATCTTAATCAACAAATGGAGATTCGAAAATTCAAAGTAACACAGATATAGATTAAGACCTATTTATATGGTCTTTAACCCTAGTTTCCCTGTAATTTTGAATCTTCGATCTTTATTTAGTCTCTTTATGAGAGCATCTACCATATTATCCTTCGATCACACATCGACCAAAGTGATGATACCATATTCTATAAGATAATTCAGCATGACATATTTTAGCCTAATATGTCTCCTCTTATCATTAAATAATGAGTTTTTCACTATTTAAAATGTGGCTTCATTATCACATAAGAAACTTAAAGAATTAATCTTTAAACAAGTTAATGAAATATCTAGGATCAAATCTCCTATCCACTCTGCCTCTCCTCTTGCTAAAGCCATAGCAGAAAGTTCTGATTCTATATATGACAAAGCAATACAAGTCTATATATTGTATTTCTATGCAATAGCTACTCCACCCAGTGTAAAAATATAACCATTAGTAGATTTACTATCTCCTAATTGTGAGCACCATGATACATTAGAAAAACCTTTCAAGTTAGGAGGATGGTCATTATAATAGATAGCACACCTTAGAGTACCCTTAAGATATCTAATCAGCCTCATGAGAGCATTCCAATACTCCTAACCATGATTACTAGTGAAACGACTCAGCATGCCAATCGTAAAGGCTATGTCTGGCCTAGTGCAAGTCATTGCATACATGAGACTACTAATCAATTTGGAATAATCCAACTAATTCACTCTAGCTCCCTCATAAGGGTTTAGTCGTTTAATAGGATTATATGTTATCTCAGCCAATTTGCACTCATTGTTTCCTTATATAGAAAGTAGTTTTTCAATGTAATGAGTTTGGCTAAGGGTGATTCCTTGCCCTGCAAAACTCACTTTCATACCAAGTCAATGGAATATACAAGATCAGATCTCTTATCCACTCTGCTTCTCCTCTTGCTGAAGTTAGAGCAGAAATTTTTGATTCAATAGATGACAAAGTAATACAAGTCTATCTCTTGGATTTCCATGCAAGAGCTATTTCACCCATTGTAAAAAAATATAACTACTAGTATTTTTAATATCTCCTAATTATGATGGTATGATGCATCATAAAAAATATTCCAAGATAGGAGGATGGTCATTATAACAAAGAGCATAGTTTAGAGTACCCTTAAGATATCTCATCAGCCTCATGAGAGCATTCCAATGCTCTTGATCTAGATTACTAGTGAAATGACTCAGCATGCCAACTGTAAAGGCTATGTCTAGCCTAGTGCAAGTCAGTGCAAATATGAGACTACCAATCAGTTTAGAATAATCCAACTGATTTATGCTAGCTCACACATTAGGGCTTAGTAATTTAGTATGATTATATGATGTCTCAACCACTTTATACTCATTGTATCCCCATGTTGAAAGTAGTATCTCAATGTAATGAGTTTGACTAAGGGTAATTCATTGCCCTGTAAAACTCATTTTCATACCAAAAATTGTGACTACTGCACCTAGATCTAACATGTTAAAAGCTTTAGCCAATTCGTCTGTCACTTCATTCACTATAGAAAGACATATACCGAGTATCAACAAGTCATCCACATATAAATAAATAATCGCAACCTTATTCGACATAAACCAGAAGTAAAGGCATTTATTAGAATAACTGAATTTAAATCCTAAACTCATTACTATCTTGTCAAATTTTTGATGCCATAATTTAGGTGTTTATTTTATACCATACTAAGATTTATTTCATTTACAAACTTTGTTCTCAGAACTTTTCATTACAAACCCTTCAAGTTGGTTCATGTAGATTTCTTTTGTTAAATCTCCATTAAAGAAAGTTGTCTTTACATCCATTTGATGCATAATATAATGCTCAATAGATGCCAAAGCAAGAAGAATTCTAATCTTAGTCAAGTGACAGACTGGGGATTGTACATCAAAATAATCTGTCTCATGGACTTGAATATATCCCTTATCTACTAAATATGTTTTATATCGAGCTATCAATCCGTCAGGATTAAGTTTCTTCTTCAAAACTCACTTACAATCTATAGTCTTAGCCCCTTTTGGAAAATCAACTAGTTGTCAAGTTTGATTTTATAATAGAGAGTTCATTTCATCATCAATGGCTTTTGTCCATAACAAATAATCCCTAGGTCTCATCGCTTCTTTATAAGTAGATGGATCACTTTCTAAATGGTAAGTGACAAAATCCTCATCAAACGTTTTGCAAACTCATTCTCTTATAGATACTCTTAGAGGTAGTGATTCATCAATGTGAGCAGTGTTAGAAGAATTAGGTGCAGTTTTTATAAAAGGTTCTGAAATAATTTCTATAGTATATGGTAATGTCAATCCGTGATCTCTTAGAAATTTATTCTCAAAGAATATTGCATCCCTAGATTCTATAACCACATTGGTAGATAAATCCAGAAATTGATCTGTTACATTATCCTTTGCACTACCTAGATATAAACAAGTGTTGGTCCTAGTCCCTACCTTAAGTTTCCTAGGATCTTGTATCCTAACATAACCGATACAACCCCAATTTTTAAGAGCGATACAATGATATTTATACCATAATTCATAAGGTATGGAGTTTATCTTAGAATGTGATACAGTATTCAAGATGTGACATACAATTAAAGATACTTTTCCTTAATAACAAGAAGGTATGCTAGCTATCAACAACATAGAGTTTAACATTTATGTTAACGTCATGTTCTTATATTTAGCTATTTCATTTGATTGAGGTGAGTAACGAGCAGTGGTTTCAACTATTATGCCTTGAGAGTCACAAAATTTCTTGAACTCTGTCAATTTGTATTCTCCTCCTCTGTCACTCCTAATTTTCTTAATTTTCAAGTTTAATTGATTTTCAATACGACTCTTGAAAATTTTAAATTTATCAAATACTTTATTTTTTGATTTTAATAGATAAATATGATAATATCTAGAAAAATCGTCTATAAAAGTGATCAAATACTTCTAACCACCTATTGTTGTAAAACCTTTAAAGTCATATAGGTCAAAATGTATTAACTCAAGAAATTATGTACTCATAGAGACAAAATGAAAATATTTTCTGATAATATTTGTTTGAGCACACACTTCACATCTATAAAATCTACTTGAAGTATCTAATGGTATATTATAAATTTTAGCTAGTTTAGCCATTTTCTTATAGTTCAATCGATTATACAAAATTTTAGGATCAAGTATATTTGAACTAATATGACTAACAGTTTCATTTCCTGAACTCAATCTATGCATACCAAAAATCAATAAAGCACAGCAAAAATAATAAGAATTAACAGATAAAGTTACTTTATCAATAACAGTTAAAGCACTCATGCCAGCAATGTCTAAAAGACTAATAAAAATTAAATTCTTTAGAATAGTAGGAACTATTTTAATGTTTTTCAAAGTTAGAATTTTACCTGAAGAAAGTACTATGTTCCTTGTACTAGTGTGAGTCACTGTCTTTGCTTCTTCACTAGTCACAACAACAGTGTCATTGACTTTAGTAACATCATTAAGTTGCAACTTGAACTTGCAAACATGACACATTACTCCTATATCTAACCACCAATGAGAAGAAGTAATGACCTTTCTACTATTTCCCACCATAGATACAAAATTTTGAGGCTCAATTTTCTACACTAGCATATTTGCTTTCTTGTGTAGTGTATCAGATTTAACCTTTAGAGGAAACCTACAATTTGCTATAAGGTGACCCCATTCTCATAGTTGTGGCACTTGTCTCTCTTCTTCTTAGAGATGGTCTTTTTGGCCTCCAACTTTTAAGGTTCACTTTTAAGTAACTTGAATTTCTTAGAAAATTTCTTGAAATTTGTTATCACGTTAGCAACTGACTCTTGTTGTCCAACCATTTCTAAGTAATTCTCTAACTCGATTCTCATATTTGATTCTAATGAATCATTTGAGATCATTTAGTCCCATTTGCACATTTTTTCTATACATTGCAGTTTTGAAATGTGTCATGCAAATGGTAAATTATAAATAATATCAAATAATATGCAATTGTTTGAAACATTACAGTCTAGGTATCTAATTTGGAATACCTAGCATGCTACCTCCGGTTAGCATATAAATAGTGATACACTAGGGTTTACCGATTAATATGCTCTTACCCATATAAGTCCATTATAAATATTCATTATTTATTGGGCTTATATTAAAATATACATAGGGTTATTATTAAATATCCAACAAATGCTTCAAATTGCAAGATTGATGGAAGGAAATTCAGAAGTATACCTTTACGTCTTTTGGTCACCTTATATAGTTCACAAATTGAATTTAATTTTAAAAGACTAGGCATATTCTTTTTATTCGTTCAATGATACATATTATAAGGGTAAAAGAATTGTCAATATTTAGAAGTCATTCAAATTTAAAACATCTCAAGGTTGCTAAAACAAGGTTTGCATCGATCACATTATATAATGTTGAAGCAACTTGTTAATGTGAGGAAGCTTTAGAAACATAGTAGTTTTAAATTCATGGAAAGAGTGAATGAGGGCTGGTGATGAAAACACGAAAAATATTTTTTCTATTGTAACAGAAACTACAGGAAGGAAGCAAATTTGGGATGAGGTGCATAATTGATTAGCCATCACCAACCTGTTTATAAACTAATTAGATTTTGTGATAAAGATGGTCCAATTATGAGTGAAGTAAGGAAAGGATAACATGCTTGGTAAGATTAAGAATACCTTAACAAATAATAAATATGAGGGTGCATTTCAACGAATTAAAACTATTTTGTAAAGTATATATATGGGAAAAAAATGAATGCCTATGCATTTTCTTGGATTTGTTTTGTTACTTCGATTTTATTGTTTTGCTTATGTTAATTCATTTGCATAACAACTAGAAAAATAATGAAGATAAATAAGTAATTAATTACTAGAGTATTGCAAAAATTTGAAAAGATATCATTAGATCCTAATGAAGCAAAATTATTGCGAAAGCAATTTGTTGATTTATATTTTCATAGAGGAGTTTTTCTTACTACTACAACTCATCTTGATGCAGTGACCATGGATGTTATAGAGTGTTGGGCAACTTATATTTCTGAAACTCCAAAGTTAGCAAATGTTAATTGCAAGAAAAATTTTAGCCCAACCAATTACTACCTCATTTATTGAAAGGAATTGGGGTATCTATGGTTTTATTCATAATTTTAAGAGAAACAAGTAAGTTTTGTTTTGTTTATGGTTATAATTTTTAAATATGCATATTTAAAATAATTATTTTTACGTAGGTTGAACTCTTTACGACCATCTAAATTGGTATTCATTCACTCGAATATTCAACTACTATGAAGATTTGAAGAAAGCTACAAGGAAGGGCCATTCAAAAAATGGGATGTGGATCCAGAAGATACTATCATAGATGAATCTCAAGTCAGACTAAAGGAGATGTGGTGACAATTTTTAGAGTACGAGTGTTATGACAATTAACAAGTATAAAATGAAAAGTCTAATATAATACCTAGTACTTGGAGAGTTGGAGTAGATATGTGTTTGTTTATATGTGCATGGTAGATAATCTAGAATACTATGTTGAGTATAGATTATTCCTAGAATAATTATATGTTGAGACATGATGAGTTGTGATTGATTTTGAGGTGTTAAACATGTATGTATATAAGTTGGTTGAGTTTGGACAAGTGAGAATGGAGAAAATATGAGAATTCTTCACTCCCTTGAAAATGTTTCATCCCCTTGAAAATGTTTCACCACACTGAAGAAAGTATTCACGGTAGTGAAGGCTTTTTCACGGACATAAAAAATCTTTCACTACCGTGAAAATTTTTTTTATGTAAATTGCCCAATTCTTCAACTTTGTCTTCATGGGCGTGAAACCCCTTAACGGTTGTGAAGAAGTATTTCGAACCCAATATAAATAGTGTCTTTCACGACCGTGAAACCTATTTACGGGCGTGAAAGTGTCGGGCCTATAAATATCTTACCCTTCTCCTTTATTTTCAAACTTTATTTATTTCGTTTTTCTTCCTCTCTTTCTTCATAAATACACATCACTCACCCATAAACTCATTAAATCCTCTTTTCAAACACTTATTTTATCTCCATTAACACAAGAATCAATAATCAAACCTTCAAGAATATCAAGATTTCAGATTTCTCAAGAATCTCCTTTATAGGATTTTAATGTATTTATTTCAAACTCCAATCTAAGTTTAAAATAAGTTAATACATAGTTAGAATATATGATTATGAGTTATGAATAGATGTTTAAGAGCATCAATTGGATTTATTATGGATTATAGCAAGATATATTTATGGATTTAGGGTTTTGGGTAAATAATAGCTATTCATCCCAAACTTTTACATTTCTTTAATAAGTGATTAAATTGATGTTAGAAAACATATTAGGATTCTAAAAGATGATTAGAATCATAAGAATTTATTATGTATGAATATTTTTGGGCATATGAACCCTAATTATGAGTATTTGGAGATTTGAAATAGGAGAGGAGAATTCAAGGAATATAGAGAAAATTATTGAATGTACAAGTATTTGAGGGAAATACAAGGATAAATTGATTTGAGGTAAGTATGAACTATGTTAATGTATGTTGCTATCCATTAATTTTGCTTACAACTCATTTCTTACTTCATGTAATTTTCTTAAATTCATTGTTAATGAACCTAAACCTAAAAATTCGAAATTATAAACTATAAATTGTTGAGACCCTCCTATATAAGCCAATTGAATAAATGACTTGGTTGTTGTTTTTCTTGGACCAAAATCATTATATACCTATTTGTGTAATGGAATAACTATATGTAAATATGTGATGATGATCTTGTGACCACTATATTTCTTGATAATATGTCCAAGCTATATAACCTATGACCCACATGTAAATAGAGCACTCTTCCCAATGAGAGTTAGTTCATTGATCCAATGTGCACATCGAAAACCCAGCTGACAGGGTTTTTGTCAGTGTCCCTCCTAGTTGAGGACTAGAAACACTAGGCATGTGCCCTGCGCAAGCACATGGAAACGTTAAGGTGCACCGATACATTATGCTATGATCTGTTCTGAGTTCTATTTCATAATATGATTCATAGTGCCATTCTTGGTGGGCACTCACATGTTAAAGAAACCATGATTATTCATGTTATGATCTCTTGTGCTATGATTATAATAATCTCTTTCCTTATGATATTTCAAAAGTATATTGAATATATGTTCAAGATCATACTTATCTTTTATATCTTTATGATACTTGTAAGCATTAATGTACTTTATACCTTGCTGAGTTAAAGGCTCACTCCTCTTCTGTGGATTCCAGATGATAGTGTAGCTCGAGACGGAGCTAACATAGAAAATAGAGCTTCTTGATTTATTCCTCCAAGAAGACTCTATGTAATTCTTTTGATATATATATATATTATTTTGTACTATGACATTTACATGTATAAGGAGTATACTCTAGAGCTCCGTAGTTAGATGTTAATGATGAATTTATTTTGATGTCTGAATTGATACATTGTGAGTTACCCTTATTCCTTATCGATGTGGAATGCATCTTTTGATCGGTAAGGAACAAGAGGAAATCATATGATGATGTAAGGAAATGCATGAATAATGATTATATGATTCATAGAATTGAATATGATGATAACTACATATGATATGAATATATGTTATGTATGAGATCCAGGATATGTGTGTTCTACGGGTTTATAATGGCCTTAAGCCTACTTTTGCCCTAAGACTGTCACACCACTGGAGTTGGGGTGTGACATCTAATAACCAAAGCAATGGTACATAAATTAGTTCAAGATTGAAACTTGCATGGCAACTCAACTATTCCTAATATAGAACATTGCATGAGGTCACAACAATCTCAAATGTCTAGTTTTATCCAATACAAAGTGGACACTTACATCTAAGGACAAAGAGAAAAGGATAATCTAGTTTATTTATTTAAGGGGAGTGTATTGGATGTGAAGAATTAAAAACTTTCATGGATTCAAAAAGTCAAGGGGTATTCAATAATAAATTTTAAAGACTTTATAAAAGTTCATAGAAATTTAGGGATATTCAATTATAACTTTTATAAAATCTATAAAAGTAAACAGGTATTCAAAAAGTCATTGACTTTTATAAATAATAGACTTTTATATATTTTTACTGACCTTTATATACTGGTATAAATAAAAAATCTCAACAATTTTCTTTCACTCTCTCTCGAGATTTCAACAAACTTTTTTTCAAGAATTGAGATGAACCCTAGTTTTTGTTATTGAGATGAAAGAGATGTAAAAAAGAAAATAAAAGGATTCATAAGCTGTTAGTTTAACTAACCAATCTTTGAATCTTTGCTTCTCTGAATTTCAAAGAAAATAATTCTAAATAAAAGAAAAGTAAAGAATTTTACCGATCAAGAACATATATATTCTTTTTTTTCTTCTTCTTCTTCCTTGCTTCTCCTGCTAGAGCTTCCTATAATTAGTGTTGCATTTTTTTTATTATGTTTTTCTAATATTATCTGTTTTTTGAATGAATTTGTTGAATAATATCAATTATTATCAATTTTATTTGATTTCAAAAATGTTTCCTTTGATTGGTTGTTCTCTATTTTGTATATAAGGATTTCTTTTTATTTATTGTTCTATGTTATTTATGGACAATTTTGTGATTACAAAAGTTTCTTATTTGAATTTATATAATTACAGAGTAAGAAATTTTAAGATTAGGAGGTTGTTTTTGTTAAGCGAAAGTAATTTGCCTAAAAAAAAGGATTTCTTTGTGCTGCTATATTCCAATTACTGTTTGGATTAAATGCTGCTAGACTTATTGGGAGATTTATAATCTTTGTTCTTTATTGGACAATAATGGAGTATTATTCTTCTAAGTTTTGATTTGTGGATTGAATAAATTGCTTGATTTAATTGTATTTTATTTGTAATTAGCTTTATTGGGTGTTTTTCTATTTCCCTTATTATTTGTTTCCTTGAGATGAAGTCTTAAAGATGATTCTTGCTTCTACCAGCAGGAATATAACTGTATTATTATTTGTTTAGTTTGTTTAATGAAAAATAAGTAAAGGGATCTTGGCCTATGTAAATATATTTTTTTCATCTTTCAATCTTCTTCTCTTCCCTCTTCTTGAATTTAAAGAACAAAATAATTATAATCAATAACATAGTTTGAAAATTTTAAATGTCATGTAAAAGCAGAAAGTAATTATGACTGAAGAATTATTAGCAATAACTTGTTTAAAAGCTGCATAAATAAAAAGAAAATGAATTCAATGGATATTTTATATGTGGTTATGAAAATGGCACAGTGAAGTCATACTTGGTTATTATACCATATTTAAATAAGAATACTCCATTAAACTCATTTTCACCTCTGATGCTGTCATACTTTTTTTTATTAGGCTCAATACTCTAAAATACCCCAAACTTTACAACCTTTTGTAATTTTACTCTAATCTTTTTTTTTTTAAACAATTATACCCTAATTTGAAATTTTAAAAGCAATTATACTCCAAAGTGATAACAAGAATAAAATGTATTTTCTCTCTCCTAATTGGCCTGCCACAACTATTAAATAATAAGAGTGGTGTCCACATCATTACCTTGGGTTAACAATGAGTTAATGATTATATTTAATATCAATTGAACATATCCCACATTGAGTTTTTACACTGAAAATTTATTTTCATATCCTCTTCATAAAGCATCTTCACTTCCGGTTGATGCTCTAGATTTATAAGAACTGTATAACTTTTTACTCACTTCACCAATTGTGCACTATATACTCTACTCCAATAGAATGCTTATCTCTGTTAAAAAGGAAAAAAAAAAGGCAATGGAATTAGTTGTACAAGAAGAGAGAGCTTTTATAGCTTTTACAGTCTTTATCTCCATGGTTTTATAGTTTTTACTATTAAGGGCTACATTGAATGTAGCTTTTAACTTATTATTAATCCAAATTAAGGATATGCACGTCACTCTTATTATTTAGTCGTTGTGGTAGGCTAACTAGAAGAGAGGAAAGAGATTTTATCCTTGATGTCACTTTGGGATAGAATTGCTTTTTAGTTTTCAAGTTATAATATAATTATTTAAAAAAAATATTAGGATAAAGTTACAAAAGGTTATAAAGTTTGGGGTATTTTAGACCATTAAGCCTATTTATTATTTAAAGTATTTATTTTTATTACATGATAAATATAAATTTATTACATTATATGAAATGTATATCAGAAATCATTAAAAGTTTATTAATGTCTATAAAAGTTTTTTTAAAATAAAATCTTTGAAAGTAATTTATAAATTTATAAACTCTACAAAAATTATTGAAAATTCATGAACTCTTTAAAAGTCATTCACTTAAAAAAAAAAAAAAGTCTATAAATATCTTTAAAAATCTTAATTGAATACACCCCCTAATTTTCAACTATTTTGCTTTTTCATAGTAATTTCTCGAAGTTTCAAATATCCCTTGAAATGAAAAAGAAAAATTTATATAGCTGACTTCAAATAATTTTGGACTTAGGTTTTGTTGAGTTGAGTTATTTTGCCTTTTCAACCATAAGACTTATTTAATAAATTTCATTAGTATGGGATATTTGAAACTTCGAGAAATTACTATAAAAGGGATGAAGCCACCTTATGATCCGAGTGAGCTTGGATTTTTTAGTAGAAAAAAATCTAATTAATTTACAAAAATATTTATCTAACACATTCAAACCCAGTTTTTTAAATAGAAAATTTTTCTCAACCCACCCAAGTCCAACTTTTGCATAGAAAAATTTTATCATTCCATTCTGAATTAATTTTTTAGTTTATCCCTTTTATGACATTATGGATTCAATTAACCAATTGTATTTAGTTTTATTTATTATATTTTTGGGATAGATAAAAGGAAAAAGTGTGATAATTTTGTGTTATTATCAATATTATGCACATATTTGCTTAATATTATGCCTGCATTTAGACATATATATTTTTATCTGAAAAAACATTTTGTGTTCTATAGGAGTGTATTTTATTTCTGATGTATTTCGAAATAGCCAAGATCACATATTCATCTCTCAAGTCAAAAGGAGTTTGATCTTATGTAGAAAAAAAGTTCAAAATGAAGATAATAAAAAAGAAAATGAAATAAAAGAAGAAAAATCCCAAAGAAATTACGAATTCAGCTCACAAAAAAATCCATTAAGAAAGATGCTATTTAAAAGTCCAACTAAGGTAAAAGGCTTACGTGAATATCCAAGCCCATGTCTAACAAAGAAGAACCATTTTTAAGTCCCAGTGGTAGAGAATTCGGCCTATACAAAAAGGGGCAGAAAATGGATCTATTTAATTTGGGCTTTGTGTTAATTAAAGGTTGAATGGCTCAAGCCAATATTCTCCTATGTGAAAGGCCTTAATTCTTGGAGAAAATTCAGCCCTTTTCTGGAAGAGGAAGACCTATTTTAACTTAATTTTATCCACTTTTACTTTATTATCTTATTTAACTAAACATGCCTAAAGTATAATTGTCTTTTACTTAATTTGGATTATGGTCTTTATTACCTATTATTTTTAGTTTAATTAAATATAGCCATGTAAGAGCCAATATAAAAGGCCAAACCTATTGTAGTAAATCCTAGAAGATGATGAATGAAGCAAGTTTTTTTTTTTCTTTAAAGCTTTTCCCCTTTTTGTTATTTCATTTTCTTGCATTTCTAACTTTACTCTTTAAATTCATATCTTTCATTACCGTAGCTTTCTTTGATTTTATTTCAAGTCTTCTTTATGTTGTTTGCTATTTCAAGATAGAACAAGAAGTGACAATGAGTGCCATTTCTCTTTCCTTTCTTTTAGTTTTCATTTAATGTTCTTTTTTTTTTTATGCAATTTACTATGACCAAAATTTCTTTTATGATCTCGTTGATTTCTTTTGCTTTTGTTATTTGAAAATTTCATTCCTTTTTAGTCTTGCATTTACTTAAGCTTCATATTGCTCATTCTCATTTTTTTTTTTTTCTTTTTCTTCTTTCTTTGCTACACCAACAGTCTCAAAAATACCATAAACCCTAATTTTCTCTCTCATCAAGAACTCCACCAAAAATCACCAAATCACAACTAAATCTCACCAAATATCCTAAAATCTACCCCACTTAAGTTTCATCTCCATTGGGGATCATTTGAACCATTGCCTACAAAATCCAAAAACCAAGCTTACCAAACAGTATTATAGAACCTAGCCTACTACTAAAAAAAGTTCACCTTCACAAAACACCTCCATAGTTCATAAAACCACCACTATTCAACTCCAAATAATCCTATTAGAAGATCCATCAAGTTTCATGGAAATCGAATTCCATTTCTCCTTTAATTGGAAAGTTGACGCGATAAACCCTAACTAGATAATTTGGGGTTTTTATCAAATTGACTCAATTGGCTCAAATTGGTTGAACCTAGGATTAATTTAAAAAAGAAAATCAACTACTAAAGGGTTGGACTCTATCATTTGGTATCAGAGCTCTTGGTTGGAATATCTTTAGTAAGGAGTCCACTTCTTGAATCTCTTATTGATTGAGTTTGTTGTGGGTTATTGATTAGTAGTTGATGTGGGTTAAATCAATTATGTAATTTGTAAATTTTTGGATGCTTGAGTTTAGTATCTTTAATGCTATAGATTAATTTTGAAGTACAATTGTGTGCATATGTGATAATATTGTTATCAGTTTTATGATAAATATATAAATATAATGATAAATTTGATAATATATATATTTTTTACCCATTAAAATATATTATTTTACTTAAAACAATTATATTGTGAAATTAATTTTAATAACTATCTTTTAACAATAAAATTTAAATATATCTATTATAAGATATAAACACGGACACAAGATGAACAGTAAAATTGAAATTGATTTTGAACTAATAAATTACGATTTTACCCTTTTTTTTTTT
This sequence comes from Aleurites moluccanus, assembly GCA_948193065.1. Lineage (NCBI taxonomy): Eukaryota > Viridiplantae > Streptophyta > Magnoliopsida > Malpighiales > Euphorbiaceae > Aleurites > Aleurites moluccanus. The sequence continues at coordinate 1,990 of CANXYC011104937.1, read as the reverse complement.
TTTTTAAAGCCTTAATAAAACGGCGTCGTTGCATGTTTTGTTGTATTTTCATACTACTCCTTTGCGAAATTACTTATTTGTCCTAACTTTCGCCCAATTCTGCTTCAATACGACGCCGTCTCATGGCTAGCCGCATCATTTTAACCTACCCTGTGTGTGTTGTTCTTCAATCTGCTTAGAATATCTTTGAGAAGGTAAAGTCATTATTGTTCCTAAAGACCAACCCATAGTTTTTTCCTATGGTTTTGACTTCGCTTCCTGTTTCATTTTCTATCTTTTGTCACATTTTTTTTGAATTTCTTTGTTTTTTCTTTTGAGGCTTTAGTCCGTTCCATTTGTTTATTTATTTATTTTTGTTTCTTCTCGCAGATCTGTTTTTGATTTATTTTTTTTGTTCTCTCTTATGGTTTTTTAATTGTTTGATTTTTTTTTTGCGTACTTTTTTATTTTTATTTTAACTTTTTTTTGCAGGATTTTCCTTTGCATGAAGGTTATGAGAGCCAAGATTTGGGTTTTAAGGTTTCGATCCGGTTGCATCTGCCTGAGATTTTATCTGCTGTATTTGTTTTCTCTTTACTTTTGTCTTTTTTTTATGATCTAGACTTTTTCATTTTTTTTTTTAACTTTGTTTTGCAGGTTTTTTTCCTTTACATGGAGGTTATGGTAGCTGGGATTTGGGTTTTAGAGTTTCGATCCAATTGCATCTATCTGGGATTTAATTTATTGTGTTTGTTTTCCATTTTTTCTTTTTAATTCTTTCTGATATGATGAGTGGTTTTAGAATTCCGTTTATTTTTGTTATTTTTCATTTCCTATTTTATTTGCATATATTTCTTATCCTCTATTTTATTTGATTTCTTTGAAAAAAATGGTAGTTTTTAAGTAGACGATGTCGTGCAACGGAACATCATAGATCTTTTTCTCCAATATAAGTTGCCTTTTATATTTGATATCATAAACTTATTGTTCTGTTTTTTCTATTCTACTTCCTGTTATTGAGATGGCTTAAGGTTGCCCAGTAATGAAGGATCCCCAGACCCATTCTTTTGTATGCTAACTAACACAGGTTCTAATCATCTGACATTTGAATTCTAGGCCAGAATGATTAACAATTAAGAAGTCTAGATTTTGAGGTTAGAGTTAAAAGTCAGAACCACTATAGCCTCAAATATCTTTACAAATCATAATCTTCTGTTTTTTTTTTTTTTTTCATTTTCGCCTTTATACTTTCAATTTCTCTTCTTCTTTTTTTCAAAATAAAAAATTCACGTAAGTTGCATTTCATTTCTACTGCATTTCAAAGATGTCGTGTATCTAAAAGATATTTATATATTTTTTATCTCCAGCTTTTGATTTTTACATCACTTGAGTTTCAAGTAGAATTCTCTCTCAAAATTTTTAATTGTTGATTATCTGTTTGAATTTTAGTTTAAGTTAAAATATTACTTGCATTAATCTTCATTTTCTTAGAATTGAAGTACTAACTAAATTTGACTAACTCTAATTTATTCTTCTTATTTATTATTTGCAATTTCTAATTCTGGTATTGGGAGCACAATTTGGAAGAGTTTCAGAACCTAAGGTGCACTATGGAAGCAATTGGTGTTGAACGCTTTATATTTGGAGAGGAAATTCTACTTTTGATTGACAATGGTCTGGTTCGCTACTTGATAATGTATATATATGGAGTTGCTATTAAAAAAATATATATTTTTTCAAATTTACATGTAACAAGTTGGGAGAATACTTAAAAGCCTCCTTAGATCCAACAACTAGCAGTTTTCTCTTTTATTTATTGTAGGTAAAAAGCTTCATTTATTTGATCATTCATTTTTCAATAGAATTTAAGTTTGTCTTTATTAAAATCTTTTTTGTATGATCCTGTCTTATTTCTATTATAAATAATTTAATAATTTTCTATAATAGCTAAGATGATATGAAAAATTTGCAATACTTTGAATGCCCTTTTACAAATTGTTATTAGAATAGG
>CANXYC011104840.1:0-10212 GCA_948193065.1 Aleurites moluccanus | reverse complement strand
GAGGATGTTCTTGAGTTGGGAATACTTGGAGAAAAGCTCATCATTATTTTTATATTAACTCTTTATGTTTAGATTTGAAGCATGCAGATTTGAGGACAAATCTTTTCAAGGAGAGGAGAATGATGTATGGCCTAGTCCAAGTCCAAGTATTTTAGCCCTTGCATACCATTGAGGGAGCCCATCGAATCCACCAACATTGTGCCCCAAGCCACAAGGGCTTTTGAATCCTAATCACACACTTTTGGGCTTAGTTTAATTATGCAAGAAGAAGAAGCCCAACACTCCTTCCACATAACTTGATTTTCAGCACACTTAGAAGAAAGAGGAGAGAGATGAGCACATTTTGGTAACTTAGCATAATTAAATAATTTTGGCCCCATTATCTCTCTCCATCATATGAAAGCTTAAGGGAGGGTTCAATATTCAGAATTGTTGAAGCAAAAAGAGGGAAAAGTCACATTTGGACTTACTTTCGCTGAATTTATCTGATTTGACAAGACAAGGTAAAAACATGTCTTGTTTTTACCAAAATCAGATGGCATCTTTTTGTGGCTGTTAGAACCTTTTGTTTTGTTCTACCTAAGCTTATAATAGCCTCTATATAAGCTGTGATTGTAAGGGAAAGAGGCAGAAGATGAATGAATGAAGAATCATTTTTAGTTTCCTTTCAATTCAAGCATTTTACTTCTTTTCTTTAATTTCCAATCACCATTTTCAATATTTGTATTTTCCTTTATTGTTCTTCAATTGATTTCAATTTATATGTTCTTTGAATGTTATTTGAATTCCTTTTGGTAACCCCTTTAAGTCTTGTACGAAATTTATGATATTCTTTTTCTTCTTCCTTGTATTAAATAAGCCCAAAACTGCATTAAAGCACCACCAAGCTTCTGCCCAAAATTCACCAATACCTAAAATGTATTTCACTACCCTTAACCACCTTAGAATAACTCCAAAAGACCTCATATGAAGTTTGATAATCATTGAAACTCAGCAACTACCCTACCTCCCCAAAATCGAACCCAAACTCACCACACAAGCCTAGCTACTGCCCAAATTTTTTTCATCATCCAAACTCATCCAAAATCCTTGAAACCACCACCAAACCTCTTATAATAGTCTAAAAATAAGTCCTTGAAAGGTTCATACCCTTTGGAGTTCATTTGGACATAAAAAAAAAGTCAATCTCACAATAAAAATTGTGAGTTCACCCATTCTACCAAAAATATACAATTTTTCAAATCACTTCTAAAATTTATAAAACCTATACCAATATATCATAAATACTTCCATTAGAAGGCCTATTAAGTTTGGTTGCATTTGGATTCCATTTACTTCCTCAATTTGAAGCTCAAAGTTGCAAACCCTAAAAGGCAATTTGGAGGTTTTTGAGGGCTGTCCGAATTTCATCAATTTTTCCTTCATTCCTTGAGCAATTGGCGGTGGGGAGGACTTCATTTGGGGGCTGATATACATTAGTGTTTATTCAGATTAATTCACTCGTGATTATCAAATTATAAACTAAAATACTTTAATAGTCTTCCAACGACAAAACGTTACTTTTATTAAAAAATATTATTTATATTTATATTAAAATAAATTTATATATATAATAAGAATTGAGATACATTCATTTGAATTCATTTTTACATATTTAAAATATATATATATATATATATATATATCCATATTACTTAATAATTTTTCATATAATAAATTGTTTTTCCATAAACATTCTTATTTTTATTTCAAAATAATATGAAATATATGACTTAAATTTTCAATTAGTAAATATATTTATGCATAGAAATATTTTAACAAGTTCAATCCTTTAAACCAACTTATAATTTTATTTTTAAATAAAGATTTAAAGCTCAATCCACCAACAAAACCTACCAATTTAATGTGGTTTGTTTTATTTTTCACTTTATTTAAAAAATTTTAAATTTTAATGTCTAAATCATAAATGCTAACACTAATTTGATGAACTTATTAAAGGAAAAAGTTATTTTTATTATCTGCTCTATCATATTATTTCAATTTATTAGACGTAGATGATATTTGATAATTAAGAGCTGAATATCTCTTAATAATTAAGAGATTTAAAAGTTTAAGAGTTGTTAATATACTACAATATTTTTATCAAACAACTACAACCTCTTACAAATTTTGATATTGTTTGATTAAGAGATAATCAAATGCCCTTGTAGCTATAATGAATAATAATAAAATATTTAGTGAATATTACTAAAGTTTATTATTTTAAGATGAATAATATATTATATTATAAAATTTATTTATTTACTTAAATTAAAATAATATTTTTCAAACAAGATAAATACTTGCCCATCAGCATTCAGTAGGTTAACTTTGGAATATATACCCACAAAAAATAAAAACCGTTTATTTCATTCTTATTTTCCACAAAGAGTCATTTTTCTCTCAATTTTTCCCTCTATTTGTCTTTCGCCATGGATGACTCTATTAATATCACCAATGCTAATACCAACCAGAATAAAACATCTTAAATAATATTTAAACAATTTTCATTGAAATATCCACTTAAATTAGTCCCGGATCGGTGCGCATCCGACGGCTTACCGTAAGAGGCCCTGTGACCACCCGTATGTCTGATTTGCCTTTGGACATTCGAACGTGGCTCAAAATGATCCAAAACTATTGTAAATAACATTTTGACTTTTTTTTATTAAAAATATTAACCTGGATCATCAATTACTAAAATGAACCTTGCAATTTTCTCAATTCAAAAAAGGAAAAGTAATCTTTTGACAAGCAACTTTTAACAATCTCAACTCTTGATGCCATATCATCGGGCTTCAACTCAGACTCAAGGTATATCAAAAATTGATGTTAATAGTTTGCCCCCATTTTAATAGGATTTGTGAAGTATGTGTGCTAGTGAACACAGTGCAATAAATCATACTAAAGTTCATGCAATCATTCAAGGTTAAGACGTATAAACACGAAACTTACCATTCTGGTGTGTTTTGGTCTCATCAAGAACTTCTTTTCAGTTGATACAAATTTTCCTTATTTAAGGGCATCCCCATCGAAGCATTGATGACCTTTATCCAAATAACATAAATGTATTCTTCCATTAAACTTATTGAGGATCTTCTATCCAAGTAATCCAAACATATCTCTACCATCGAAATATTGAGGATCATCAATTCAAGTGTGAGGCCTTGCCCGTGCACCGAGATGCTCTTTTGGGGTGATTTTCCACATATTAAAGGCAATTTTTACCTTACATTTGCAAATCATATCTTTAACCTTTTATTTTGAAAATTTTGTAGAGTCACCACCTCATTTTTAAGGGAAAAAGAAAGGAAAATCTCATTTGACTCCAAATTATAATATGAAGATAAAATCACTAGATTTTCGATTTTAAGTAACTCTTATTTTGGCTTTCTATTTAATAATTGATTTAGGAAAAAGTTATTTCATGAACAAGTTATAACAATGACATTTATACATGAATGAAGTAATTTACTATATTAAATAAACAATAAAATATTCAAGTACATAATTACAAATAAAGTAAAGAAACTTAATTAATTACAATTAAAACCCAAAAAATGGATGTCAACTTTAGCACTTATGGGAATTCTAGGTTAACCACACATTCTCCAAAATACAATAAAAAAAATGTAAGGTTGGAAATAAAAATAAAGATTTTTTGGTATTTTTGGATTTGAAGCTATGAAATAACTTGCCTGCATATCCCTTTGAATAGGAATCAAAACCCACACAGTTCTACCTTTTTGCAAAGGAGTTAGGTCTGACTTTAATAAAAGTTTAATTTTACCTCTTTCATTTTAACATGCTTTGGCTTTTTAATTGATGCATTACCAATTTAAAGAAAGGTAGAAGAATAGGGATGCAATTAATTTTGAGTTTAGAACACGATACTTTGCTTCGTAACTTAGGCGGAGGGCGTCTTAGTATTCTTCCGGATTGGAGTTTCACTTTTATTAGGATAATAAAATTAGTCCAAAAGTCCAATTATTGTCTAATTTTAATTACTAAGTTAAATTAATTAATCAAATTAACTGAAAGTGATGTTAAATTGACTCAAAGAGAGATTAATTTAGGCCTTATATTCCTCCCACTCAAGAAGAGTTGAAGAAATTAGCTCAAAATCAAAGAGAGTTGAATCGCTTATGATAAAGAAAGCTGAATAAAGGGAGAGAAAGGAGAGCCAACTAAGGAAAACTCTACTTAGTTATTCTGGTATAATTTTCAGAGTGCATACTATTTATAGGGAAAAGGCTGGAGTCATGTTAGACGAAATGACAATGTGGGATTCAGAAAATCTGATGGGACCACTTGGGCTTCACATTAGCGGCAAAAGAGCTTCATTTTGGAAGTGGAGGAGCTGAAGGCTGGCGGTAGGAGCATGCCTTAGTGGTGGCATCACCGTGGGCTGGCGGCTACCGCCATGCCATAGTGGCGACGCTGCCGGTGGCTTGGTTGGCTACCACCGAGCTCGTTACTGACCCTTTTTGGTCTGATTCACCCGATTCGAAGTGGTTTGACTTTCAGTTGACACTGATTAGTCTAGCACTATCTGATTTATCTATCGAAGTTGACTTTGATCTCTGGTCAATCGACAATCAGTCTAGCATGGTTTGAGTATGCTTGGGGTGCAAAATCACGTGTTCACAATTGCCCCATTGCTTTTACCCAAGTCTGAAGGGTAAAAGTGATGATAGTGAACTGGGTGAGTTTCTGTCTACTTAAAATGAAATAAGTCAATTCCAATTACATTATGGAGTATCTATTGATGTGTAGGTTTGTTTTGATAACTTTGAGCTTTTTATGATTTTTCAATATTTTTCTATTTTTGATATTCTCAAAATTATAAAAGCATCCCTTATCTGATTTGGGAAAATGATAGCTTTGAAAATAGAGAAAAATTATATAGTTTTGATGGCACTGACGATGTTGCATTCTGAGTTAAAATGGATATGATATCGCAATTTCAGGCATTTCTAAGCTACGAAGGGACATGATGGTCATTATGGAGATTCTAAAAAAGGACTATAAATAGGGGTGCACCTTCTCATTCTCTTCATCTTCACTCATTTTCTTCAAATTTCTTTTCTCTCTAGATTTTCTCTCAACTTTTCTTTATGGAATTTGAAGCTGAGTTTGCTCTAACTAGGGGCCACTGAAGCTACGAGGATTTATGGGAGAATGAAAATCCTGAGGATTAGTAGCAAGAGCTTCAAGAGCACATCTATTGGGATGATAGGATTGAAGTATTTTTTCTTTCTTATATACTTTTCTTTTATATACTTCTTTTATTCATTTTCTCTTTTGCCATTTTTTGCTTTTAGCATCTGACCATTAAGAATAGAGGAGGTAGATCGAACTCACTTACATAGTAGAGAATATAAGTATTGGTATTTTGAGAGATTTGATTGAGCCGACTGGGTTTATGTCATTTCTGAGACTCAGGACCCCTCTTGAGAGTAACATTGCCTTGGTATAGGCATTAGCTGAGCGGTGGTGGGATACCACCAATACTTTCCATTTTCCATGCAGTAAGTTGACTGTAACCCCTATGGATCTATGTATACTGACTGGATTGAGATTCAAATCTCGCCCACTTTAGACCTGCCCCGACTGGAGAGTTTTCTTCTCTTATGAGGAGATGGTGAGATTGTTAGGACATGATCCTTCCCGTGTCTAGGGTACTGTTACGCGCACTTAGCTGCAGGCTTGCCTAAGAGACATGAAGCCTTTTAACGGGCAGTTTCCAACGGCTGAGCCTGTTGCTTGCCTCACAATGGTAATATTAGCGAGTTGCACCTTCGCTCACACCCATTAGGACATGGTTGATATGAACATCCTTCCTAGTTTGTTGGATTTGTCACAGCTTGAGACATATGATTAGGTTGGAGCCATTATGAACACCATGTATAGGGAGATGATTGATTTGTCTCGAGGAGCACTTACTTATTTTATAGGGACATTCTTCATTTGAGATGTATATTTCTGTTTTGCCCCTATTCTCAGATTTTTGCTTGTTACGAATGTCTGCTTGTCTGACTCTTTTGCCACTTTTCAGCTTTGGGCTTATGAGTATTTTCCCCACTTGCCCCTATGTTGGATGCTCCCAGGCTTGATGCATTCCTTGATGGTATCCGGTGGAATAGGGAATATAGGATAGGGGCACCTAGGAGCAACTTTCATACTATCAGGGCATTCCTTGGTAGTCTTGATCCTTCTTAGGTATTTACTGTTTCTTTTACCTCATTTTTCAATTTTGACATGAAATATTGACCATAACTTGCTTATAGGGAGGCAGATGACCCCTTTTGCAACTAGGATAAAGCTTATGTCAACTATACTGCATAACTATTTTGTTATGTCAATTTCTCAATTGTTGCTTCGCTCTCCATTCCATATACTATATTATCTAGGGGAGAGAGTTAGAGTTCAAACATTGGGGAAGTGGGTCACCCCCCAAACATCCTCCGATTGATATGAGGTGGGGCTCTAATATACATGTTACAGATAATTCCTATACTGGTTCACCTATAGTTATATTCCTCCATCTTGAGGTTCCTTATCTAGAGTTTTGATAGACCCGCTTGATGGACTGTGTTGGAGATCCATGCCGACTTTCTGCTCATTCTGCTGGTCCTTCTTCATATAGAGCTCATCCTAACATTCCTTCAATGGGTACTAGTGTAGGGGCATCTATTATGACTCCTCTAGCAGCCAGAGATTGGAGCTCTAGTGCAAGAAACAGAGATAAGGTAACCTTCAACCATTTTTTTTGAGATTACTAAAGGGATTCCTTACATCGAAGGTGATGGTCAGATGTGGGTCTACCAAGTTTCGGATGCGGTTCATCCTCTTGCCCTAGATTTCCCTAAGAACATTATGGTATGTGCTTCTTTTTACCTTAGTAAATGATCCTTTGGTAATTTTTGTTGCTTATACTGTTCACTTTATCAATACAGATTCCAGATAGCTATACTTGACAGACTTATCGGATGAGGCTCTAGATGGAGATGGATATCACCTCATTATTGACTCAGATGAAAATTGACAGATGGGCCTGTCAATAGGAGGATCCTCATTGCCAGAGGAGGAGAAACTGAGATTTCGATGCTGCTTTTTGTTTTTTGCTTTCTTTCTTTTTTCTGAACTTTTGAGATGTACATGATGCTTATATTTTTATGCTTTATGGATGTTGGATGTATGCATGTTATAATGATTATGCATCCTCTAATTGAATGTATGTTTATGCAACTGGCTTTTTTCTGGAGCCTTACTTCAGCCATTACATGTTCCTATAGACCTATAACTGTAATACCTTAGGAAGCCCCATCTTGTATTCTCAATTTATGGTTTAAAAACATTGAAATGATGGGAAATAATTTTAGAGATACAGTTAGAATACAAATGAAATACTTTTTCAGAAATCGTCGGTGTTGGAAACACTGCCAGAAAAAATAGCAGTCCACTAAATTAAGAATTTTTGACCCATACTTGGGGGATTAAATAAGTTAATTTTATGTGAAATTATGGTGAAAAGAAAGAGTTGAAAAATGTTTAGGAACACTGAAAATAAGAGTGATGGCAAAATTATAAAAAAAGGTAACTTTGGAGGCAATTTTGGAAATCCACTGTCTGGGATCCAGAAATGGCCCAGAACTATTTTTAAATGATAGAACAACTTAAAATAAGGTATTTCACTCCCCACAATTGAGGTTAAATCTAAACAGAATAGACTAAATAAATTACAGAAAGTGTTGGGGTCAAAAATGCAAATAAGAAAATTTTAGGCCAAAAGTACAATTAAACAAAGATGTGGGACCCACCAATTGAATCAAACAAAAATTCTAGAGAAATCAAAAGGGGTGGCCGACCATGATGCTTCAAAAGGTGATTTTTTTTTATTATTAAGTGATTTTTTTCTTTTATACCAATAGGAAGTAAACATATGGCAAATCTAGTCTTTTTCATTTTCTTCATGAAATTCAAATTAGTTTTGTTGTATGGAAAAGAAAGAAAGAATGGGTATTATAGAGAGGGAGTGGCCGAAACCCAAAAGGAAAGATAGCACCAAAATAATTTCTATTCCTTTCCAAAGAAAATCAACCAAAATTTGATAGGAAGAGATGAGAGAAAGAAGAGGAAGAATAGGAAATTGATGGAGATTATGTAAGTTGTTTTGGTGGAATAAAAAGGAGAAGGAATTCCATGGTTGAAGTTTAAGATAAAGCCTCCTAAACTTAGTTATTTGATTGTATTTAAGAGTTCTAAGGTTTGATTTGGCAAATAATTGAGGTAATTAAGCTAAAAATATAAAGAATGAGTTAGGGTTTATACAGTTTATGGAATCTGTTTGATGGCAGTAGTTTATAGCTATTATTCCAAAATTTTAAAGACTGAATTTGGGGATGGTTAAAACATAAAAGTTGTAGATAAATATGTTAATTAGATGTATGTAAAATTAATTTGGAAAATTCTAAGTGAGGCAAGATTTATTGGGTAAAAACCATAACTGGCCTGGAATTAGGTTTTCTAGAAAATGCTACTGTATTTTTATTGTATATAATGCTAGAGACAGAATTAGAAGAAGTGTTCAACATTAAAGTGTTAATTTATATCTTATCTATAATCCTTAAAATATTTTTTCAATTGGATATGTGGTTTATGAGATATTAGGTCATAAGTATAATCTGCCCGGATTGACTGTTTAACAGAACATAGGTTACAAAATTCTATTAATTTGAGGACCTTAAATTTTGAATTAGAGAAAATATTAAAAATAAAAAATGTTTATTTATATGTTATATAAATGTATGTAAAATGGTTTTGTAATTTTATGAGTAAGGAATTAATTATAGGCATAGAAATAGGGCATGTCTGGATAGAGATTTCAAGGCAGTAATTTAAATTTGGAAATTCACTAATAATTGTAAAGTGATAAAAAAATTCTGAAATTTGGACATTATAATTTTATGTGTATATTTTCAATATGAAAAATAATTACAGTAATTGGTTAAGTATTGATTGAGTTATTAGCAAAAGAACAGAATATGCCAGAATAGGATTGCAGGCAGAATGCAGGATAGCAGGGCTGGTTATAGGCCTAAGTTTAAATTAATACTATAAATTGTGTAGTAATGATTTTGATGTGAATTTTGAATATGTGATACCTTATATGTTAATTTTAATTAGGAATAAGAATTGAAGCAATTGGATAATTGTAGAGAGAGATATGAGTAATGGAACACAGGCTTCCAGTAAATATTTTTTTTGCACAGAAAAATCCTAGTAATTTGGAAATTTGAGGAATTTTCTTTAATATAAGTATAAGTAAAGTAATTTTATGTTAAATAGTATCCAAATTGAAATTAATTGAATATGTAGAGTCAAGAATGAATGAAAGACAGTGATGAATACTATAAGTATGTGAGCAATGAACCAAGGAAATGGACTTGTAAACGGAAGGACTAAATAAAGTGCTCTAAGAGGTGAGTAATGTATACATCATTATGCATACTATGTTTGATTTGTTGACCCATGAACATGTTTCATTCTTGATTAAATGCCACTTTGTTATTGATGATCATTCTTTGATGTTCCTAAAGATTGAAATTTATCGATATTTATTGATTGTTATTGATATGGAAATGCCTTTTTTGTGTACTAATTGACAAGTAAACTAATGTGTATCGATCGAAAGTCATTGTACCATAATGTTTCTAATGATTATTGGCTATTGATATTGATTTTCCCTTGACCTATTTTACATGTAAATTTGATAGAGCTACTGGTCCGACGGGGTAGTGGAAAAATACTGTTGGCGATGTGCATATTGTATTACTGATGCCCTAGTTGGGAAGGGCTATAGTCTTGGCCATAGGGTCTGATAAGCCTTATGCTTACTGATACTGATGTGATATTGATATTACTGGACACTGTATGTTAGCATATAGTCCATACTGATACTACTGGAGATTGTATATTTACATATAGTCCATCCCTTTATCTGTCTTATCTACATGATATGAGTATTGTTTTGTCACAGCCCAACTTGGGAGCCATGACGGTCCTAGGGTACGGGTGATGCTTTTGCTACCAATACCACGAAGAACCCAATAAAATAAACTATATGGCATGCATACACAATTAAGCTTAAAATAGCTTAAGCAAGACAAA